>PVIW01014578.1:0-22855 GCA_004026585.1 Noctilio leporinus
TGGTGGCACTGCTTATGTTTAAATCCTTTATCCATCTTGAGTTTATTTTGGTGTATGGTGTAAGTTGGTGGTCTAGTTTTATCTTTTTGCATGTTGCTGTCCAGTTCTCCCAACACCATTTGTTGAAGAGACTGTTTTTACTCCATTGGATGTTCCTTCTCCCTTTGTCAAATATGAGTTGACCATAGAGTCCTGGGTTTGACTCTTTATTATTATGTATGCCCTTATAGTTCCCTGATGACTTTCCTTGCCCTGAAGCCCACCCTGTCTGAAATAAATATAGTTATTTCTTTTAATTCTGTTTAACCTGACATTTCTTTCTCAATCCATTTACTCTTCATGTATTTGTGACTATATGTAAGGGGGATTTCTGGTAGACAACATATGACCATGTCTTATTATGTGATCTGCTCTGATGGTCTCTGCCTTTGCATGGTGCATATCTAAACTTTTGTGTAAAAAGCATCCAGATAGATGATATCTGCAGTAAGGCATGGTTATGTTTATAGTGACCCTTTCTAGTGAATAACCCTTAGTCTGAGGAAAATTCTGAACTTTCCAGTACTGTCAAAATTGGTCTCTTACATGTGACTATAAAATATCACCAGTTACTAGTCTTATAAACAATAAACAACTAAATAATATTGTAAGTTTATAAGTATGATTCATAAAATATCACAAAATTATTTCACAAAATAGTTACAAATTATAGAATATTTAAAACTTCATTCTTTATGCTTCAACAACTTTTATCAAAGCATCCATTTCTTGTCTCCAAGATTTTTTTTTCTTTTTCTGTTTTTAAAGATTCTATTCAAAGCCCAGCTGGTGGCTCAGTGGATAAGGTGTTGGCCTGTGAACCCAAAGGTCGCTCGTTTGATTCCCCAGCCAGGGCACATAACCAGGTTGCAAGTCAGGTCTCCAGCCAGGTCCGTGGCTGGAGGCAGGTGAAAGGCAACCACACATTGATGTCTCTTTCCCTCTCTGCCTCACTCCCTTCCCCTCTCTCTGAAAATAATGAATAAAATAAAAAATTAAAAAATATATTTTATTCATTATTTTCATAGAGGAGGGCAGGAAGGGAGGAAGAAAGGGAAAGAAGCATCAATGGATGGTTGCCTTTCACCTATTTTTAGCTAAGGACCTGGCTGGAGACCTGGCTTGCAACCTGGTTATGTGCCCTGACTGGGAACCAAACCAGGGGTCTTTAGGTTCGCAGGCTGGCATTTATCCACTGAGCCCCATCAGCCAGGGCTCCCTCTGAAGTTTTCTTTGCTTATGAAATGAAATTGTGTTTCACTTAGTATCCTTGAAAATATCTGCAATGTCATCTTTGCTATTAAAAGATCAAAATTCTTCTGAGAGTTTTTTCAGGAGTTAATCAACACTGAAATTAACACTGGATTTAGGGTAAGGTAACAGCCAGCCCTATAGATTAGAAAGGGCAGGCTTTAGTAGGCTTGTAATGCTGTGTGTGTGAATTGAAGATTATATCTGTAAGGACATCATAGGTTAAAGAAAAAAAGGGTTTTGAGGGTCAATATAGAAATACACTGTCCCTTCAGAGATGGAGCAAGTTGCTTGCAGGATGTAATCTGTAAATTTGTGATTCCCAGAGTAGTCCATTCTTTTGCCCAGCTAAATCCCTGTAATTCTGTTTATGGCCACAAGGTGGCATCTGGTTTTCATTAATACGCAAGTCACCTGTCTCACCTGTCAACCTGGAAATGCAGGTCTTTCTCAGCCTCTGGACACATATTACACAGATTCCCCCCCCCCCCCCCAAATGGAAACATTTCTAAAAGAACTTTCATTAACTTGTGTTCATCAAGGAGCTTTGAACTAAACCTTTGTATCTGGTAAGTTATCAAGGCCTACTAGTGCATTTTTAATTTTTAAATTGATCATTGTGTTAAATATCCTTCAGAGCTTGGGAATTCTCCCCATGTATTTCCTTGCCTTCAACGAAGGGTGGAGGTGTAAACTATTTTGACATATTCTCACATAACTTTCCTCATGGGGGCAGGGGCACAGCAAAGAGCCTTGCTCACAGATTAGCTGTCATGCTGGGTCTCTACAAGGTATGTGAGTGAAGTAACCAACAGGAAAAATTCACAAAGCAAATTGTCTACATTCCAGACCATCATCACCAGCAAGGTCTCTAGATCCACGAGAGAAGGATTCATTCTGATAAGTGCACCCTTGCACCCCTTGCATCTTGCACAGTGCTGGCACTGGGTAGACATGGGAGACAGAACTACTTGAGGAACTCGTGGGTGAAGGACCTTAGAAGGGCTTCAGAGAAGAGCAGGTGATGCCGACTCTAGAATGATAAGATGGGGAAAGTCTGATAGGGAACATGTTGCAACCTGGGGAGACAGTGCTCCAAGGGTGGGAAGTGAAGAGGGCAGGTAAAGGGCCCTGGGGGAGACATCTGGGCCAGCACCACCAGGTCTTAGCCGCTGAGCCGACTATAAAAATGCAAAGTGCAAGGAAGGCACTGTTGCCAGTGGGGACACCAAAAAAGACTATAAAAATACTAATTCAGGACAATACAGGATATGTGCCCTTAGATGGTATAAAACCTGAGCTGGACACTTCAGAGAAGGAAGCCATCTGACTGGCTGGGCCCACCGTGGCATGCTTCAGGCCAAGGGAACCCCTGAGCAGGCCTGCGAGCATCATGGCTGATAGTTGAATAGCTACCAAGCACTTTCTCAGACAGCGGCAGACAGATGCTCAGATGATCCCTGTGACGTCAGCACAGTTCCTGGCTCTACAGGTTGGGAGCTGAAGCTCAGAAAGCCGAAATGACCTGCCACGGGTTGGTCTGGCCCTCTTTCCTGACACTGCTTATTGAAGGACAGCAGAGTGAGAGTCAGCAAAGGATCTAATGTACAAAAAATAAGATTTCTTCACTCATGTATCTTATATTATTACAGCCCAAAGATGGTGACAGGCACAGTTGCTGCCTGTATGAACAAAGGAAGACAACTATTTTTCTTATATCATTTCGTGTGAGGTTTTTGCCATATAAATGGTCTGGGGATTTTACTTTTCAATGAGAGGATAGGGGTAAGGGGTGGATATGATGCCATCACATTAAAACAACAAAGAACAGATGCTCTCCTTAGTCAAAATCATGCTGATCTATAGTGAAAACCATTTGCATTGTTTTCTTCCTCCTTGTATCATCTCTGCATCCAAGGAGCTTAGTCTATAGAGATGGTACATGTGTGCTCACTGTTGCAGATCTTGTGGCCTATGTGCATTTCACCAAAGAAGCAGCCCTGTGCTATTTCAGGGCTTTCTCTGTCAGGTGGGACCAGAAAGTAGAAAAGTGGATGGGGGGAGTTGAAGCCCTCAAGTACAACCCTAACCAGTGGGGGCAGGACTACAGCTGCATGTCCCAGACACTCCTCTTCAGTTAGGGCACTGCCCAAGGGTATTCTGTATGGTTCCTCAGAGGATGCCAGTGGGTTTGAGGCCCATCACTGCCTCTTCCCCAAGGTGGAAGGTGTTGCTGGAGAAGGATCTCAGGGTGGGAAGCTCCTGTCCCTTTGGAGAAGCTTGTCCTCTGGCTTACCCCATCCTGGTTGCCATGTGGTTAGCTCCAGAGCATATCCTGCTCTCCTTAGGGGCAGCTGCAGCTCTAAGCAGGTCTAATGTGGGATGTGGGTAAACTTTACATTTTTGATTTGATGTGAGAGGAGGACTTAGGTGTTCAGACCTATACAGTTGCCCAACAGTTCTGCTTCTATGTTTGGTGATTTTATGGGACCCTGAAGGTCATGCCAGGTGAGGCAGAGTCTGGGGTTGCTTCTTAGTTCCTCTGACCTTTTACTCTCCTTCAACAGGTAGATCAGACAACATCAAGAGAGCTTGGTGGAGAATGAGGAAGAGATTGGACCAGGGTTCTGTTGATTCTTTTTTATTAATGAACAGTGTTTGGCTTGTCAGTAATAAGGCAATTAACAATTTAAATTTAACCTATATTTTAAACATGTAGAAGTATTAATAGATCCTTTCCAGTTGAAGTGAGAATCCCAGGGTATGAAAATAAACTCATTGTGTATTTGGGCAATATGAGAGAACACTTATATTACAATCTGACAATTTCTTCTTATTTACTAAATGCATGCTTTTTCAAGTATATCCTGCCCTCAGGTTAAGGCACCACTGCCTCCTGTGACAGCAAGCAGGTGGGCTGGGTACAGCTGGGAGGTTAGCAGAAGCAGCTGTGCTACAGAAAGAAGAGGACATTTTCTGTCAGGAGCTTGGAATTCCCAGAAGTGCTTTCGATGTCCAGCAGGTAAGTTCAATCTATACATCCCAGAATCACTGCTGTAAAGCACAGGTGATTTTGGGAACCAAGAGAGTGACCACTGCATTGCTCAGCAGGCAAAATTTCCCACCGTGTACCAATAAAGATTTAATAGCTGGAGAAACTGGCAAATGCATAAGAGCGTGTGCATGTTTGTGTGATGGTGGGGGAGGATTAGCTTCTTTACAAAAGGAGACTTCAATTTGTAGAAGGGGCCTGTTTCATAGGGAACTCCCCTGGACAATTATTATGCTTTGTGACCGGTAACAATGAGATTGGCACCCATTGTTTTTTCAGGAAGTTATTGCACAAAGGAGGAACACCTTCCTGGGAGGGGCAAAGGCAGAGCTGTCTGCAATTTTTCTGAAGGATTACTGACCCTGAAATAGCTTGGGACAGTGAGGCCCGAGGAAATGTGACCAGGATGTATGACCTGGCAAGCAGAGCACCTGAGCTAACTGTGGTGCTAGGACGCAGCCAGAACAGGGCACATCAAGTTTGCTGGGTTTGTTGAACAGGTGTCATCTCTGACATAGATCACTGAGTGCCAGGCTGAGACAAGGACAACTTCCTCCTTCACCATGTGTTGCTGTTTGCCCTTTACATGGGAACAGCAACACATGCAAAGGCTGGCCGGGCTGGAGGAGGCATGTGGCCCTGGGATCAGCGGGCTCAAGCCCAGTGATTTTTCACTGTGAGCACAGCCTAACAAAGGGTGCGTCCACATACACTGGGTACCCTTAGCCCCATCTCCCAGTGGTCTACCTTCACTGACTCACAGAACTTGGGGTTCTCTAATGGCAGGTCTTGGGATACTTGAGCTGCCCAGGAGTGCTCTGACTCTTTCTCTTCCAGTCATGGCATTGGGGAAGCTGAGTGTAACTCACCCTACCTCCTCTAGGTCAGAGCTTTCAAAAAACAAACAAACAAACAACCCCCCCCCCCAATCCTAAAAAATCATTAGAATTGCATATTCACTTCACTTTAGACACATGAGAAATTCAAAACTCCAGGTTACATGAAATAGCAAGTATCAGATGCACTAACCAAGTTTACCTTGCAAAAAAGTTCATAGTAAGACTCTTTGTAAAAGCAAGCTCTTGGTGAGTTTTTAAATATTTAAATTTAAGAGAATCCAACTTATGTTCAGCTTTTAGGAATATGTATGGTGACTTAAGGAAGGGACATGTAAAATTGAGGAAATTAACAGACTGCTAAATTTAAAAAATATTGATTTACATAAAGAAGAAAGAGCTTTTCAGGTGTTCAGTTCTGAGTTTTGAGAAATGCAAGGTTATGTCAGCATCACTATGAACAAAGTACAAAATAGTTTCATCCTTCCCCAAATTTCCTTGTGTTGCCCTTTTGTAGTCAATTTTTTTCTCCACCCCTAAACCCCAACAAACTGTTCTCTATCGCTACAGGTTTGTCCTTTTCAGAATGTTATATTATAGGCTGTTGTCTTGTATGGATGTACCACAATTTGTTTATCCATTCATCAATCAAAGATCATTTAAATTGCTTCTAGTTTCTGGTGATTATGAATAAAGATGCTCTGCATACAAGTTTTGTGTAAACATAAATGTCACTTCTCTAGGGGTATATATTTAGGAATGGGTTTGCTGGATTATATGATAAGTGTACATTTAACTTTATAAGAGCCCGCCAAATAGTTTTCTAAAGTCTCTGTATCATTTTGTATACCCACCAACAATGTAAGAGAATTTTAGTTGCACTAAACAATATAAAATGCTTTCTTCTCTCAGTAATCACACATGTTTTCAAGAATTTGAGACAAGAAGAATAGTGTATTATTTTAACTCAGGTTTTTGACTTTCTGTCGTGCTTCATCTTTCTTTATTCTGAAGCTCTAGATTTTCCTTTGCTATCATTTATCTTCAGTTTGAAAAACCTCCTTTAATATTTGTTTTTAAAGAGCAGACCCCTTGGTGAAAAATTATCAGTTTTTCTTCATCTGGAAATATCACTATTTTGCCTGGAGGGGTATATTCAAAGGATATACAACCTTAGGTGACAATACTCCTTTAGAATTTCAGAGGTTCTGTCCATTGTCTTTTGGTCTCCATGGTTCCTGATGAGAAATCTCTGTCATTTGACTACTGTATCATAAATGTCAATGTCATGTGTCATTTTTCTTGGATGTTTTTGAGATTTTTCTTTTCATAATTTATTTTTGTTAACTTGATTATAATTTGTTGAATTTGTCTTACTTGGGCTTACCAATACTTTTGAATTTGTAAATCTATATTTTTCACAAAATTTGGAGGGTTTTCACTTTTATTTCTTCAAATATTGTTTCTGTGCCAATATCATCTCAGTCTGGGACATCAATGACATGAATGTTAGAACTTTTTATATCATCCCAGAAAACCCTAAAGCTGTATTTATGTTTTCTAAAATTTTTTTCTCTCTGTCCTGCAGATTAGAAAATTATTATTGGTCTACCTTCAGGTTCACTCACTTTTTTTAAAGTCATCATTCTGTTATTGAGTATATTCAATGAATTACTTATGTCTTATATTATAATATTTAATTCTACATTTTCCAGATCTAATAAAATAGTTTTCTCTCATGAAATGTCTATCTTCACATTCTTGTCAAAACTGTATACCCATGTTTCATGGTTTGGCTGTAATACTGCTTTAAGGTACTTGTTTAATCATTCCGACATTTAGGTTACCACAGGCTTGGCATCTGTTAAATGTTTTTTTGTTTTTTTGTTTTTTTTTTTTTTCCCTGAGAATTGGCCACATTTTAATGGTTGTTTAGTAATTTTAATTTGTATTCTGAACACTTTGAATATTATATTGTGAGAGTCCTATTACAATTCTCTGGACTATGTATATGCATCTATTTTTTATTCCAGCAGGCAAGCAATCTGATTATGTTTAGAATGCAAGTTCTATTTCACCTACTGTGAGTAGGGGGTTCAGTGTCAGTTTGGTGTCCAGAGTTGCCTATGCTAAGTAAATATTCCCCACACATGTGCCACTTAGAGTGTAGACTGAGATTTAGTTTATGTCATAGTTCAGCTTTTACAGATCTTACTGTGCCTCTTTGGATCTGTTCCACACTGATGAAGTTTAATGGTGATTTGGGATTTGTGTTGGCTCAGAAAAGAAACAATGGTCTCTGCTAGTCCTCCTGTCTGGACGCCAAAGAAGACAGCAAGAATGTTGTTCAGTAGTCTGATTAGGACAAGGCCAGTGAAAAAGGGACGAGTGCAGATTTTGACCCAGACTAGAAGCCTGGGCTCTATCACATGTGAGGGCTGGAGGGAAGAGTCTCTGGCCCAGCAGCCAAGCTCAGCTCTGCCATGAGCTGGAACATGAGCATTGGAGGAGCAAGTCATTGAGGCTGAAGGAGGGCTGAGCTAGTGAATTGTGTTCAGTGATGATGGGATCTTCTGTGCAAAGACTGAAAGTGACCAACAGCCCCGCTGTCACCATGGAGTTTGCATGGAGGCCCTGCTGGGAGCTGCTGTCTAGTGGCAGGCTGACAGAAAACAGTGTGGCCCAGTCCCAGGGCCTTGAAATAGTTCCAGAGAGCACAAAGGAGAGGACAAGCCTCCTGGAGGCCTGGTGGCATACAGCTGCCCCTCCCTCTGCCCAATGACTCCCTGAAATGATCAAAAGCAGCACAACTATGGTCTCTAGGGTCAAGGGCATAGCCCAGAAGTGATGAAGTGGATGCTTTGTCCTCTGAGATGCAGAGGCGGCCAATCCCAGTTCTTCAGAGTGAGATAGGACATGTCTATTTGTTCCAGTCAACTTGTTTTTCTTGAATGCAAAAAACATTTTATTTATAGATCAACATTTAAAAATATATTTTATTTATTATTTTTAGAGAGAGGGGACAGGAGAGAGGCAGAGAGGGAGAGAGACATCAATGTATGGATGCCTTTCACCTGCCTCCAGCTAAGAACCTGGCTGGAGACCTGGTTTGCAACCTGATTATGTGCCCTGGCTGGGAATAGAACCAGTGACCTTTGGGTTTTCAGGCCAGCGCCTTATCCACTGTGCCACCAGCCAGGGCCCTAGGTCAACATGTTTGACATAATAGGTAGCCACTTGCAATTTCTCAGGAATGCGTAGAATCCAACTATTTTCAGAAAGACTAGTTTGATAACAATTATTTTTTAAAAAGATTTTATTTATTATTTTCTAAGGGAGGGGAAGGGAAATAGGCAGAAAGGGAGAGAAACAGCAGTGTATGGTTGCTTTTCATCTGCTTCTAGCTACAGATCTGGCTAGAGATTTGGCTTGCAACCTTGTTATGTTGCCCTGGCTGGGAATCGAACCAGCGACCTTTGGGTTCGCAGGCCGGCACCTTAACCACTGAGCCACCAGCCAGGGCTGATTGATAACAATTATTTTACTGTAGGTAAAAAATAATTTCAGAATGAACTTTTAAAATATTTTTGCCTATGGCAACTTACTTTATAAGCTTGAATGTGTGATAAGATAGCTTTCTCAGAAAGTGAATGCAATCCAGCTATGTAAGAAGAAATTGTGGCCTGGTGGAAAACTTTCAATTAAGAACCAAAACCTGCTTTGGAGACCTTGTGTCTTAGACAGCTCAGGCTGCCACAACAAAATACCATAAACTGGGTGGCTTAAGCAGTAAATGTTTGTTTCTCACAGTTCTGGAGGCGGGATGTCTGAGACCAAGGTGCCAGAAGATCTGGTTCTTGGTGAGGGCCCACTTCCTGACTTGTAGATAGATGGTCACTTTCTCTCTGTGTCCTCGTGTGGTATGCAAGGGGGAGGGGAGGTAGAGAGCACATACTAGTCATCCTCTTCTATGGGTACTAAATTTCATCATGACTTCCTCAAACCCTAATCACCCCCCAAAGGTCCCACCTCCCAGTACCATCACATTGGAGGTTAGGGCACCAACAGGTGAATCTGGAGGGGATCGGGTATCACAAACATTCAGTCCATTGCACCTTGGAACCTTTTTGCTTTATTTTGTCACCTGCTAGAAGCAGCAAGGCAGCAGGGGTGATATGGCTGGGTTTACAGTTTCCTCTGTGTATCCTCTCTTTAAAAAAAAAAAAAAAAAAAAAAAAAAAAAGAACCCTAAACAGAATTATCGAGATTAATCCCTACCTTAAGTGTGTCTCTTTAACTGCACCAGAGCACACTTTAAAATAGGCGCGTCTTATCCCTGGAATGTACATTTCGGATTATGATCAATTTTAGACATGTCATGTCTTTAGCTAAAGTGAAGGGAAAACAAATTTTATTTGATCTTCCATAAAATCTTTCCTCAGCGTCTTTTACTTCTCCCCCCTTCGAATTCTTACCTTGACTGAAAAGCCAGGTTGAGTGCAAGGCACATTCCTTCCCTCTTTGCATAGAGATTAGCTATTCTGAGTGACGGACAATCAGGTGATTCAATGCTGCCAGGATGGCCTTGTGACCTGTTTTCTGTCCTTCTGTCCTTCATCCCTACCATTACACGCTAGCCTTCTGACTGAAAATTGTGGTCACAAAACCTGCCTGAAATTGGAAACAAATATCCACATTAAAAAGTGAAAGATAGGGGCTATATCTAGAAAAATCTAATTAAAACTTTAAAATAAGCTTATTTTACTTTGTATATAAAACATATTTAAATTAAACCTGTGCTTTTGTTTTAGAAGGAACAAAGAATGATACAAATATTTATTCTCTTTGGAGTATGTGATTTTTCTGGCAAAAGTATATACTGGTGTAATGCTGTGGCCTCCATTTTTTGTTTGCATTTCATTGTACAATTACAAAAAGGATCATTTTTTTTTAATATTCAAGAACTTCATTGATTTTTGTCTTAAGTTCTTCTCTTATTTCAAAGATACTCAGACCATTCTTTTTGGAAATACTTTTTATGCTACCTTTCTTGCAGTTTTCGTCCCTTGGTCATTTTATTTCAGCAGTTTGCAAGTGATGAGCAGTTCTTCCATATCAGCCTGATGGACTTGATCAGTTTTTTCAGGAAGATTTTCAGTCTGATTGGCAACGACGTTGTGCTGATTTTTATAAAGGTCTGGGAAAGACTGACCAACAAGATATGCTGAGTGAGGAAGGCACATTATATATTTTAAAGAGCTTACTCATTAATTTTTAGAGAGAAGGACAGGGAGGGAGGAAGAAAGGGAGAGAAACCTCAGTGTGTGGTTGGTTGCCTTTCACCCGCCTCCAGCTACAGACCTGGCTGGGGAGCTGGCTTGCAAATTGGTTATGTGCTCTGGCTGGGAATTTAACCAGTGACCTTTGGGTTCACAGGACAGCGCCAATCCATTGAGTCACCAGCCGGGGCAAAGGCATGGATTTTTAAGTGGAAAGTCATTTAGTGAACATTTTCCTATGAAAACCACTTGACTTCTTTACACAGCCTCAGAGCTTAGACCCCTGGACAACTCATATTGGGACAGTGAATTCCCCTTTAGATCTCAGGGTCTGAAGGACATTATGGCCACACTCTGTAAACTGACTTGCTTGAGACAAAATGAGAGTTGTATGGGTGACAGGTCTGGGGTTGAATATTAAGTATTAAATATTTTACTTTTTTCTAAGATCTAACTATGAGTAATCTGTACCTACTTGAATGTGAACTTCTTGAGAAGTTTTTTTCATTTTGGCAAATCCAAAGGCAAAAGCATGCAAGTTCCTGACACAGGCAAGACCTTCAACAAATGTTAACTGAGTGTTCACCATGGTGGCAGAGTGTAGAGATTCTCCCATCACTTAGCTGTTATTTGTCAAGCTCTTAATCTCTCAAAATCTCAACTGTAAAGTGAAGAAATAGGACTGAGTTATCTCCAAGGCTATATAGCTAAAAAATTCTATGACTCCATTCTATCTGAAGTATTTAGAGAAAATTAATTTTTACTGAGTTTTCTAGAATCCCAGAGTAAGTCATAATCTTTGTGACTTGGAAAGAATCTTAGAGATATTAGTAGGCCAGTGAATTAGCAGCATTAGTGAGGAAATTTATTATCAATTTTAGTGATGCAAATAAAATTTAAGCCCTGGTTGGCTAACTCAGTTGGTTAGAGCATTATCTCAATAGGTCTAGGCTGCATGTTCAGTCCCTGGTCAGAGCACATACAAGAGCCAAATGACAAATGAATAAATAAGTGGAATAACAAATTGATGTGTCTCTCTATCTCATCCTCTCTCTCTCTTTCCCCTCTCTCACCAATAAATTTTAAAAAAGAAGAAATATTCTTAAAATTTTAAGGTGCATGGAATTTGATATTCAAAGGTAGAAGCTGCAGGTATACATGTTAAAATCCTGACTAATTGAAAACTCTTTTGTCTGGAATGAAAAGCAGCCTCCACACCACTTTACAAAAAGAGAATGCCACCCGACATTGAGGTGACAGTGCTTTGCATTGAGTGGGGACTTTTGTACATATCTTGCACAAATAAAGTGCACATTTTAAGAATTTCCCAGCACAAATATGCATGACTGCTTGCTTTTCTCAGGCTGTAGTTTGTTCTGGGAGAACGGCAAGGACTTAACGTGCTTAGGTTTGGTGTGTGTTTTATTATCTGTCCAAATGATCAGGCCTAGCTCAGAGTTTGTTTTGGCCATGAGTCTGCAGAAGTGTCAAGGCATCTCTAAGCTGGGGTGTAATCAGAATAAAACTTTGCAACTTCTCATAACCCACCTTGTTTGAAGGTTGAGTTACATCACAGTTGATGGGCTAAGAATCCTTATCTCCCACTCAGTCAGTGGATGTTACTGGTACCAGGAACATTTCCTCAAAGCTTGTCATTCAACTAGCAGGTCACTGAAATAGGTTTTTGTTGTGTGTGTGTGTGTTTGGACATTGTCTCATACTCTGGATATAGTATCTTGAAGCACTCTTGGAGGCAAATTCTATAGGCTCTATTTTCCCTCCTTTGTAAATGCTTCATTTAGCACTTGATTGCATGTGGTTTCAACCTGGCTTTGTAACTCCTTCCACTGCATAACTCTTGTCTCCTCCTGCTGAGACACACACTTCCTCCAGTAGCGTCTGGGTCCTCTGCACAGGCTCTGCACCCACACAGCAATTCTAAGTCTCTGCTGATAGTATTAGTCAGGGTGGTGGGAACACAGGTCATTTTCTTCTTTTTCTTTTGGTTTACAAGGTTAAAAATGTTTTTTCTTATCAGAGCTATGCAAAGATAGTGACAATATTAAGCACTCTTGGTTTCTACTGCTTTGATCCTCTACCTCCCATAGCACCCCATTAGCCATAGAAGAGTTGCACAGCAGACATGTTACCTTGTCCCAGAATTTCACAGAAGAGTTAGTTTGTCATGAATTAATACTCTTCTTTTCCCATTTCACAATAGTTTATCATAGAAAGGCATCCAATGAAAATGTTCCTTGGGAAGCAGTTGAGTCCTTAACTCCCTAATTCATTTTATGTTTCTTAAAGTATTTTTAAGCACTCAATTACCTACAGGAAACTAAAACATTACAAAGATATGTTCCACCAAAATACGTAATCTAAGACAACCATTTAATGGGAACATAGGAGAAAAGAGAAATTTAATTTAAATATTAAATCCTATCTGTAAACTATTCATGACAGATAGGGGACATTTTGAATGAGTGGAGCAACAACATTTTGAGAAGGCCATGGAAATTAGGCATTCATTTTTCATGGGACTGAGGAGAAGCCATCAGACCTTTCTGGGAATCTTTGGAAATGAGTAGGATTTTGGCGATGATTTGAATTGTGTAGGAAAGAGGATTGTAAGTTTGGGAGAGAAGAGCATGGCCGTCCAAGCATGGGAAGGAGTGTGGAAGAAGACACAGGGATCCCTGAGCCCATAATCCAAGTCCTTCCTGGATGTACAAGACACTAACATCATTCATTTGACCCATGTTAATTAAGCATCAGACTCCGGCAAGGGGGCCTTTACCTATATTACACTCATGGGAAGGAGGTGTCATTCTTCTCATGATGTGGGTGCAGAGGCTATGGGGAGGTACAGGGATGTACATGACCTGACCTCCCATTGAGCTGCCATAGAGTTGAGAACATGACACTCACATGCATGAAATATTGCCAAGTAAACTATACTGTGCTGAACACCAGCTTTCCCAGGCTGTCAGAGGCTGAGTCATTCTAAAGAACCCTTCCAGTTGTCTGGACATCTGAGAGGCTGTTCCTTAGAACATTAGTAATTGTCCTCAGCTCCAACACAGTAGTTCCTCAGGACTTATTAAAGTATGTGTGCAGGACAGTTTATTTTCTACACTAGAATTATTTGAATTTTACTGTACCTGTGTTTTACGGTTTGTCTATCTCTTCCCTTGTAATTGGTTTGTCAATGTACCTTTTAATTTGCTGATCATTATCTAGCCTGGATTTGAGGACAATGAATTAATCTTACTGCATTTGGATGTTAAACACTCACAAACTTAACCTTAAGTAAGACTATAGGTTTTTTCTTTTAACAGATATGCTCACCTTTGAATAGACTGCTCAGAGCCCCTCTTCTCCCCCTTGTTTCAAAACTTCTTAACTGATTCTTGGTGTTATTCTAGAGAATTGAGAGATGAAGAGAACTAAGTACTCGATGGAGAAGTATTATTATGTATTATATCTACTGAACTGAATGTAATTGGGCACTTAAGTATTACAGGCATGGCTTTTGAAATTATGAGCAGAAAGCAGATGAATAATGTAAAGCAATAAGAGAAGAGCTGTAATTGTGTGTGGGTCTTTCCTCTAGAAAGCAAGTTGCCCATCTCCAAACTTCTGATGCTACTCTCATTGTCTGTGACCCTTCAAAGATCGCTAGCACAATAGCTGGACAACCTCAATTACATGTGAGGGCCCAATAATTGAGAGCAGGTACTTATATCTCTTTACCTAATTCAATTTTAATTCCTTTTATAGTTTATGCAGGAAGATTATCTTCTCTGACAAAGAGGAAATAAAACAAGGCTGATGGAAAATAGAAACTGGACAGTATGCTTCCTTAGTAAACTGAAGGTAGGTCACTGCTCACTAAAGTGAGGAGTATCAATGTTTAAAATTCCCCATATTGAGGATGAACTGATATAGGAATTGTCCTCTTAATATAAATAATTATATTTTATATAATTAGAAGTAGACTAATAGAATTAGAAAACTGAACAATGCATATGATACAATAAAAATTATTAGAAAACTGAATAAAACATGAAATAATCATTTTTTTTGTTTTTTAGTTTTTAAAAATATTTTATTTATTACTTTCAGAGAGAGGGGAAGGGAGAGAGTTAGAGAGGGATAGAGACATCAATGTATGGTTGCCTTTCACCTGCCTCCAGCTACAGAGCTGGCTGGAGACCTGGCTTGCAACCCGGTTATGTGCCCTGGCTGGGAATCGAACCAGTGACCTTTGGGTTCACAGGCCGGTGCCTTACCCACTGTGCTATCAGTCAGGGCCGAAATAATCGTTTTTATCCCTGGTCAGGGCACATATCTAGATTGCAAGTTTGACCCTCGGTTAGGGCATATATGGAAGGCAACTGATCAATGTTTCTCTCGCATCTCTCTCTCTCTCTCTCTCTCTCTCTCTCTCTCTCATCAATAAACATGTCCTCAAGTAAGGATTAAGAGAAAAAAATAAGAACTGGATTTAGGAGTCAAATGACCAGATTTTAGACCTGGACCTGTGTAAGCTTGAAGAGGTGAACAAGTTATTTATCTTTTCTTGGTTTCAATATCATCCTTCCAAAAATGAGAGCAGATAACTTCCAAAATAATTCCAATAAAATCAAATTTCTTGCTTTCTAGAGGAAAGACCCACACACAATTACAGCTCTTCTCTTATTGCTTTACATTGTTCATCTGCTTTCTGCTCATAATTTCAAAAGCCATGCCTGTAATACTTGAGTGCCCATTTACATTCAGTTCATTAGATATAATACACAATAATACTTCTCCATTGAGTACTTAGTTCTCTTCATCTCTCAATTCTCTAGAATAACACCAAGAATCAGTTAAGAAGTTTTGAAACAAGTGGTGAGCAAGGTAGATTGATCCAGTTATAGACCAATGAGCTTGACACTGACCAGAGGGAAAGTTCTTGAATGAATTATCAGAGGAAGCATTTTTAAGAACCTAGAAAAGGAGTTAGTCACACTAGGCATCTGCTTAGGTTCCAAAGAAACAGTCCCATCAGGCTGAACATATGCACAATGTTGGACATGGTCAAAAATCTGAAGATACTAATTAAATGAATGAATAAATTATTTACTGACCAACTGATTAAACAAGTTCACTTCTAGCCAAACATTGAGTACGGTTTGCACAATGAGTGTCTACTGTGGGTCCACATTTTGTCAGGTGTTGGAGATTCAAATGTGATCAGTACATGGTTCCTATAATTTAGATTTATACTTCTAAGCAGCATCAACATGATATGGCGATGACATAGGAGAAGAGCGCAAGGGCTGCTCTGGAGACTCAGGTGATGGTCCAAGAGGTGCCTGGCTCAGCATTGAGGGCTTACAGGAAAGCCTTCTCACCTTGAACAAAGATAACATTGTCTACAGCATCAGTGCAGCAAGTAGTCCCACCAGAGTGGCTTTTAGTTTTGGCATTTTACTTCTAAGTTTCTTATCAGCCTGGGTAGGGTTTTTCTTCTACTTACTTCCATCTGCCTTATCTAGTGGAGATTCTCACTAGACTTTAGTATGTGTCAATAAAAATTCATTTTCATTTTCTTATTCTTTTGACTCTCTTTGGATATTTTAATGGGATATTGAGAGAGCCAGGATTGGAGACTGTGTCCAGGTGCTGAATGACTATTACTATTACACTAGGATTATACTTCTTCCAAGAACTGAGTTTTCTGAGGGCATTTCTTTTGTGGATCTGTATGCTGTGTCAACACAATGGAAATAAGGGAATCTTTAAAAAACCCAAACAGTGATTTCCAATATTTTTACCACTAGTGACACCTTTATTTCTCCTTTACACAAACCAAGTGTTAAGAAATATCTTATGAGCCGGCCTGCGAACCCAAAGGCTGCAGGTTCGATTCCCCAGCCTGGGCACATAACCAGGTTGTAAACCAGGTGTCCAGTCAGGTCTGCGGCTGGAGGCAGGTGAAACACAACCATATATTGATGTCTCTCTCTCTGCCTCTCTCCCTTCCCCTCTTTCTAAAAATAATGAAATAAAACCTTTTAAAAAAAGAAATATCTTATGAATAAGTTGCTTTTAATGATTATAGAAACTAATCAGAGATATGAGCCATTTCTAAGTAGAGTTTCTATTAGCATAATGTATCTGGTTGGAATTCATGTAATTTACCTATAAACCAAAAGTCAGAATAGGCACTTACAACTCTACGTTCATAGCAGTGCTATTTACAATAGCCAAGTGCTGGAAACAACCTAAGTGCCCTTCAGTGGATGAATGGATCAAAAACTTTGGTACATTTACACAATGGAGTTCTATGCAGCAGAAAGAAAGAACTCCTACCATTTGCGATAGCATGGATGGGACTGGAGAGTATCATGTTTAGTGAAATAAGCCAGGCAGCAAAAATTAAATACCACATGTTCTCACTTAATACAGGAGACTAATGAACAAATGAACAAGCAAACAAAACAGAACCAGAGACATGAATATAAGGAACACACTTTCAGTGTGCAGAGGGGAGGGTGAAGGAAGAGAAGGAGGCAAAGAAGGGGAACAGTTTAGTCAAGAAACTAGCATGGAAGAACCATGGACATGGACAGCATATGGGATTGACTGTGGGGGTGGGATAAGGGAGGTGGGGAAGGGGAGAGCAGAGGGGGAAAAAAGAGATGAAATAACAACAATAACAGCAATAAAATATAACAACAATAAAAAAATAAATGGAAAAAAAAAATAGGCACTTACAAAGAACCTGCTGAATGCCAGGCCCTGGCTGAAATGCCTCTGTATGTCATACTGGGTAAGCCTCACAACCATTAATCAAGGCAGATACTGTTGCCAGCTCTCTTTTCTGAGGAGGACACTGAGGTTCAGAGAAGCTGAATACATTGGACATGATTTTTATAGCTAGTGAGTTGAAGACAGGCAGCCTAGCTCCAAGCTCTAAACTCTTAACCTTTATAAGGCATAGTTGATGTTTGAATTAGACCACATGGTTACTTGAGTGTAAGTGAATAATTTCTGTTAGACTTTGTGAAACCATGAGAGGAGCACACAGAATCCATCTCTTACCTTTAGGGACATCTAAGTACAACCTCTGCTCTAAAACTTGTAATATTGTTTAGTACCCTGAGCCTTGCACTGAATAAGTTCAGCATACTCTACATGTATCATTGTTAGGGACCCCCCCCCAAAAGTGCTAAGATGTGATGAATCCAAAGAATGCTAAGATATGATCACATACAACTGTGACAAGTTAACTGGTAAGACAGAAATGGGGGCAGCCTTGCCCAGCATGTTGCTAACCTTAACAGAATTTCATTTGCAGAAGCTGGGCTTATTTAAACGAGGAACACCTCACCAGATAGCCTATTATCCTGCAAATATGTATTTAGGGACATTTGAAGTTATTATATTTACCTAATCATTACTAATGGCTACTTTGGATCTGTGACAGCTGAATGTGTAAATATGGCTCTTAGATCCTTCTTGAGGTATGATACTGACCCAGTAGAGCATAACAGCTTCTTCAGAGAACAGGATTTCCTTGAAGCACAATGTGTTGAGGATCAAATTGAGCTCACAGTGCTCTTAGGGATTTCACTAGTTATTTGGTACTGCTCGCCTCAGAGCTAGATGCCAAAATTGACCAGGAAAGTGGGTACCACTAAGAACTGAATATCAATAAATGTGAAAGCTAAACATGGATTTAAATAAGAATAGGGTCAGCAGGATACTTTGTGGGCAATAAATAGATAATAGGTCAGGAGAAGTCATTTAAATAGAGTTTGTGCAGCCAAAGCAAATATATACTAGGTAGCAAAGTTACAATAATTTTGATTAGTAAATAGTAAAATAGAAATTACTGATCTTATTCCAGGAGCACAATATTATTCTAGTATATTATAGCCTAACTGAAAAATGATTAATATGTTACAGATTATTCTTCTCTTCCCCATGGTGCCTGATATAGCACACTTTGCAATACCTGCTCCGCCGCCGTGTTCAACTGCTAGACCTGCTCCTACAAAGTACCACAAACTGGGGCCTTGCAAAAACGGAAAAGTGTTTTCTGACGGTGCTGGGGGCCAGAAGTCCAAAATCAAGGTGTCAGCAGGGTCATGCTCCCTCTGACATTGAAAGAGGAGAACTCTTTCTTGCCTCTTCCTGGCTGCTGGTGGTGGCCAGCACTCCTTAGCTTGCAGCTACATCACTTTAATCTCTGCTTCTGGCATCAGACAGCCCTCTCTCCTGGTGTGTGTTTCTCTTTGCCTTTCTTATGGAGAACACTGATCCTGTTGGATTAAGGTCCCACCCTAACATAGCGTGACCTCACCTTGACTAATTACCTATTTCCCAATAGGTCCCGAGGGTTAGGACTTCAACCTATCTTTTGAGGGTAGCACAATTCAATTCATAATAACTCCCATCTGTTCAATGAGATCTTCCCATTCATTCTTTGCTCTACATTTGGGAGGCTTATAGGTCTCTAAATACTTACCTGCACTTGTCTCATTGTCTGCTCCTTACCATACCTTCTCATACAATTAGCTGTAAGAGTACGATGTGTAGCTTGCCTCCATAATCTCATTGGTAACTGTTCGGTTGGTAAAGAATTCTTATTCAAACTTATTTCCACAAAGCACTTAAGACAGTAACTAGATACCTTAGAGCAATCTATACTTTAAAAAAGTTCTTTCACATACATTATCTAACACGGTTCTTTTGATATCCCTGTGTGGTGGGTTGGATTCCTGGCAATAGAATAATTTTATATCCAAAGGAATTAAGATTCAGAGAGGTGAAGTAACGGATCAAAATAATGAGACACATGGCTTGGGCTAGTCCCAGCTACCTTTTATTGAAATATCTCTCCTTCCTCCCTTTTCATTCCTTGTAACTTAGTTATTAATGAGCTAAGAGTCACTTTGCCAAAGCAAAGTGGGTGAGAGAAGAAAGGAAAAGTGTATGAAGATGTCTGCCATGTCCATTAGCTTAGGTATGTGGAAAGACCACAGAGCCATCCAGCCCTGCTTCTCTTTTTCTCAGTAGGCTCTTACTCTTCTTCTCCAGCCTAACTATGTAAAACCTCGACTTTCCCAAACTTCTGATGCCATCCTCACTCCCTTAGTGCAAGAAAAAAGCTGCTCCTCCTGCTTTTTGTTTTAGTAGAAAGTTATTTGGTGGAAACTCCTTCAACATCTTCCACCTACCTTATAAGTGGTTAGAGCAGCAGGGAGAAGAAAGGAGGTGCATTTGAGCAGGGATAGAATTCAATGGCTTGCGGGCCGAGGGCCAGCTGGCCAGGGCCACGTGGCCTCTGTGCATAAGTGCCACCTCCCCAATCTCCAGCCTCAGGGAGGTGGAAGGGAAGGAGCTGGCCCCCTTGACCAAGAGGAGGGCAGACTGGAGGTTTTCATGCTATGAAAGCCTGCTGTAGATGCAAGTTTCCATCTCCACTGACTTTCTTCCTCCTGGGACCCACAAAGGAGAGCTTGAAAGTCACAATCAGCTGAGAGAAGAAAAAAGAGGTTCTCCCTGGTGGAAGAGAGAAGGAGAGAGAAAAAATAAGGAGGGAGGAAGAGAGGGATAGGGAAACAGGGTGGAGAGAGAGGAGAAAAAGGACAGAAAGAGATGATGAGAAAATGCTAAGAAGAAAAGTTTTCTGTGAGAGATGGTGAACCCACAGTTAAACTGTCCTTTGATGCTACTCCGAACTGACACATTGTAACTAGGATTTTTGACTCTGAATTACCTCTTTGATACCTTTGCTTCAAGATTTTCTCTATTCCTGTAGGCTGGGCTTCATCTAGCAGTAATGAGTAAAGCCATTGGGGAGAGAGGGGGAGAGAGAGAGGGAGAGACTGAGAGAGAAAGTATCAACAACAATGGAACAACTTAAGCTGAGAGCCATTCCAAGTTTAGAAGTACAATCGGCACAGATAAGGAGTGCAAGAAAATTAGGGAGCAGGCTCTTTGGGACTGTGTGACAGGCTAAGTGGGTGACTTAGGTCCTTGGGAGAGTGATAAAGCCCTACATAAAAACAAGTAAAAGAGCAAGATTTGCATGCACACCCATCCTCCCTTCATGAGTGTGCATGCCCTGTGTCCCCCACACGGGACCACATGTGCACACCTGACTCCTTGCACCCTTCACACCCTAGATCAAGCTATAGGCTGAGAACTAGAGCTCTGAGCATGATCAGGCCAGGGGCAGCTCCATGGCTCCCTTCTAGGACCCCCATTCTGAAGTGAATGGGGAATCTTGTAAAAAAGCTAAACATAGATTTAGTCTTGAGGATTAAATGTCACAAGTCTTGAGGATTCCAGGAGCCTTTGAACTCTAAATATAATGAGGGATCAAGGCCCTGTGTCCTTGGCTGTGCTACTGTGATAAAACAGATCAGAGATAATGAAAGGTTATTAGTCTGGAAAAGCCAGGGAAGGGCTGGAACCCAGGAGGCCTGATGCAGCCTCACCTCTTCTCTGAGCCAAGCTCTCTCCTGTGGATGTGGTTCCCCCTCTACAGGATGAAATGCGTCCCCCTGTGCTTTATTTAGATCAGTGATTCTCGGATTCTGATGAGCATGCAAGTCACCTAGGGTACTGTTAATGGGAAGTGTCTGGTGGAGTAGTTCTGGGGCAGGCCTGAGATTCGGCATTTATAACAAGTTTCCAGGCCTGATGGTATTCTACATGATGCCTTTGCCTGAATTAGAAAAAGCTCCTTACCCTGTTCCTCTGCCCACCAATGGGTGGCCTTGCAGGTGCCTTTGCAAAAACAATCCTCTGGACCAGAGCACCCACCCTCCCATCCTCCTGCAGCCGGTGCTCTGAGTGGTGCCTGAGCTGCCCTCTGCACAGGGCAGGCCTGACCATGTGGACAGCTGTCTCTGGACTGCTGCCAAGACAGTCCTGCCATGATCTGTCACAGATAGGCTGCCACTGTCTTTCCCTCATGGCCCAGCTCAGCCAGGGCCATCAAGATGTCCTTTCTAACTCTCCTGCCGGCCTGAGAATATATGTCTCTTCTGCGATTGTCAGAGCCAGAATGCCACATGGGAATAAACTGATTCTTTTTCCAGTTTGGCTCCTGGCTCATCCACTGTGCCCTTACTTAGCCCAAGCTCTAAGTAGCTAGAGGCCTTGAGTTTGGAGTTTTATGGCTCATGTCATTTGTTAATCCAGGATCTAAACAACTAAGCTTCTGTATCTATTCTCAGTACTTGATTATGATCTGGTTTGCTCAAATCTTCTGTTTCTCATCAAATACTACACTTGCTTTATAGGGGATCAGATAGGAAGGGAAAGGGCCAAGGGCTCAAAATTTCTCTGAGCTGTGTGTTTACCTTGGATGGCAGGGTTCAGTGCAGTGCTGGGCTCTGGGAAGTTCTAGCCACACCTCTGCCCCAATGCCTTGTTCTGCCCCATCTATCACTTGAGAGAAATCCAAAATATTTGCTTCTCTATCCTGTGTTGCCAAATTTTTCCCTTTATGGGAACTGAAGGTCAAGGTTGGGAGAGCAAGGAAAGCAGTCGGAAGTGCCCAGCAAGACTGAGCTCAGCTTCCCCAGGCTGTTGTCAAAGGGTTTGTTTGAGCTGGTTCTCCACATATCTCACGAAAAGAAACTTTTGTCCAAGGACAGAAAATTCTGGTTTCCCTAAGTAGCAGATTGAAAGGAGCAACAAAGTAGAATACAAAGATTGCTGGGCTAGTTCTGTTAATGGAGGCTGCTGATATTGACTTCTCTCTGTTCTCTCTATACAGTGAAGCAATAGCATTAAATAATGGGAAAGGTTTCCTCTAGCTTTCAAGTGGTAAGAGTCTATGAAATTTGGTGGTGTTAGCAATGGACATATTTTCTGTTAATCTAAATTTATGAAGTTAAAGTCCTGTATATTAAGACAGTAGAGTTAATTTATAATCTAACTACAGTTACATTATATTTTACTTCAGAAATAAGCTTAGGCTTTAGCAAATTTTAAGTCCATTGCTTTTTAGCTCCTAAATTTAGATATCAGATTTCTATCAATAATAAAAGACCAACAACCAGCCCTGGATGATGTGACTCAGTGGATTGAACGCTGGCCTGCAAACCCAACAGTCTCTGGTTCAATTCTCAGTCAAGGTGCATGCCCAGGTTGCAAGCCATGTCTCTAGCCAGGTCCCCAGCCAGAGGCAGATAAAAATCAACCATACGTTGATGTAAAAAAAAAAAAAAAAAAAAAAAAAAAAAAAAAAAAAAAAAAAAAAAAAAAAAAAAAAAAAAAAAAAAAAAAAAAAAAAAAAAAAAAAAAAAAAAAAAAAAAAAAAAAAAAAAAAAAAAAAAAAAAAAAAAAAAAAAAAAAAAAAAAAAAAAAAAAAAAAAAAAAAAAAA
>PVIW01014579.1:0-22836 GCA_004026585.1 Noctilio leporinus
TTTGTCCTTCACTGACTGGCTTATTTCACTAAGCATAATACTCTCCAGTTCCATCCATGTTGTTGCAAAGGGTACAAGTTCCTTCTTTCTTTCTGCTACATAGAATTCCATTGTGTAAATGTACCAAAGTTTTTTGATCCAATCATCCACTGATGGGCACTTAGACTGTTTCCAGCACTTGGCTATTGTAAATAGTGCCACTATGAACATAGGTGTGCATAGGTTCTTATGAATTGGTGTTTCAGGATTCCTTGGGTATAGTCCAAGTAGTGGAATCGCTGGATCAAGGGACTATGTGTTCACCCTGCTATCACTGAAAACTCACTCAGTTAGCCTAAGATAAAATTTAAATTTATTTAATATCCTCAGAAGTAGGCTAGGAACCTGTTGAGAAGTTTTAGTAGAGTCAGACCTATTCTTTGGCTCAGAAGTTTCCTACCTAAGTAGCATGATTTTGAGATGATAGACCCTGCAAACACCCAGATATTTATATGATCAACTTTCTTTGACAGACTTATCAGTAGACTAGATATAGCCAAGGAAAAAATCAGCTAGAAAATCCTGAATTCCTACTTTTGGAGTAAAGAATCATTTTGGTCAGATTGGATTTGAAAAAAAAAAAAAAAAACTCACCTCATTTGCAATTGCCATACCTTCAATATGTAGAGTTTAGAAGTCACCATTCTCATCCCTACAACAAGAAAAAGCTCAACTAAAAAAATAGTGATATTTTTCTTGGGCCCACTAGAAAACAGGCTACAAGAGAAACTACCACCCCAAAATCTGGAGAAGTAGGTGAATCCTGAGAGTCACAGCCAAGATCTGTTTACCTGTAGCAGAAATGGCTAGAGCCATAAACTGGAAAAATTACTTAAATGGCAGTTTTGAGGAGTTGCTGGAGGCTGGAGTGTGGACTAGGGTGAGAAGGAGAAACTCCTGGGTGATGCAGTGTTGTGTGTATATATGGAGAGAGAGAGAGAAAGAGAGAGAGAGAGAGAGAGAGAGAGAGAGAGAGAGAGAGAGAGAGAGAGAGAGAGAGAGAATTTACCTTCTTGAACCACACCAGGTTCTCATGGTGAAGACCTAAAAAAGATCCCCTGGTAGCTCTGATGGGGAGAGAAGAGTCATCACTGTGAAATATGCCCACAGTATTCTATATGACAAAGGCTACTCTCCAGGGGTGAACAACTTGACCAGAGTCATCCCACTTTGAGAAGGGGCATTTCTCCTACTCCATTCCTCTCTAATCTTCCTTTCTCACATTAAAAGGAGGAAATAAAGCTAAAGGATAGTTGTGAAGGTCACAGTCTAGCCCATTAAAAGACTGAGATTTCATCATAAGATTATAGAATGTTTCCCTCCCAAACACCTTACTTCCACACTAACAGGGCTCCAATAATAATGAGTGTATTTTGCCTGAAAGAGCAGCAGATGCAGATTCTAAGAGAAGGAATACTTATGCAAACCCAAAGGCAACTGGGGAAGCATAAATAAGGGCACTAGAGGAATTGGAAACCTCTGGCACCTACAGCTGCAGCAAACATTAAACTCCTAGCCATATTAAAAGGACACATCACACCACAGTTCCTATTATCTGATGTATCATGTCCAGCTTTCAACAAAAAATTCAGCTACATTAAAAGGCAATAAAAATCACAATCTGAAGAGACAAAACAAACAATAGAACCACACTTGGTTCAGGGACAGATTTTGGAACTTTCAGACAGTGGATTTAAAATAACTATGATTAATATGATAAAGGCTGTAATGGGTAAGATAGATAATATGTAAGAACAGATGAGTAATTTAAGTAGAGAGGCAGAAAGTCTAAGAAAGAGCTTTTTTTTTTAACTAGAAATCAAAATCACTGAAACAGAAATAAAAGGTTTCTTTGACAGGCTTATCAGTAGACTGACTGGGTATAGCCAAGGAAATAATCAGTGACCTGAAAGATAGGTCAGTAGAAACTTCCCAAACAAATGCAGAAATATGATACTGCCCGAAAAGCTTCAGCAACATATAAAATAGTGATGTTTTAATAAATATATTTACCAAATAATTAAAACATAATTTAAGAAGAAATAAGAGATTGCATAGTGATCATGCCTTTCAATAGAAAAACTATTTTGGTCGAAAAATGTCTCAGTAACAGAGATTATTTGTAATCACTACAACTGGAATTTTGGGGAAGCAGGCTATCTATACTGGTTCAGCGATTTTACCAGAGACTAAATAGCAATGGGTTTAACAAGAAGGAAGGTTTATTTCTCTTACATATAAAAGTCCAAACTGATAGAACAGAAGGAAGGATAAAGAAGCCCTAATCAATAAAGTTCTCAAGAGACTCACATTTTTTTTCCTCCTGTTGTTCTAGCCAACCCCTTGGGTCCTCCTCATTCTCAGAGTCAAAGGAGGCTCACCATCATCACATCTGTTTAAACCCATGAGGGGAAGAGATAAAATAAAGTTGAGAACAGGCATCTTCTTTTTAAGGGTATGACACAAGAGTTGCACACCAGAACTTGGTTGCCAAACCTAACTGCAAGGGGTTCTGGGAAATATAGTCTTTAGCCGGTGGCTACCTATTTTAACACTGGAGGTTTCTAGTGCTAAAAAGAAAAAGAAAGAATGAATACTGGGGACATTTAGCAGTCCAGATTGTAGCCACTCTCTGGCCACCCAAATATCCTTGAATACTACTTCCCCCAGGGAAACAACCCAAACTGCCATGCAGTTACTTTATCTGACTCAAAACTCAGCATATCTGGATGATGCATATTTCTATTAGTTTGGATGGGACTTTTCAAGGTCTGCCCATCTATAAATTTAAATATGCAAATGATTAACCTACCCATCATCTAATATACCCTAGTTAAGTGGGATAGAATAACCACAATTAAAGATCCCATTCTGGAAGAAGGAAGAATGGGAAACACATGACCCTCATTGTCCATTGCAGTTATCAAATTCTGCTTCCAGCAATTGTGAAAAGTTACTGCCCCGACAGTGGAGTGCTCCTAGTTCTACTCTGGGAGTAACTCCCTTGTCTTTTGTTCTGGGGGGCTGCATTCGAAATGGGTTGCACCCATTTTTTATAGCCCAACTTCTGCCCATACAGATTTGAGGGACTGGGGGTTATGTTAGGGTTTAAACAGGTTCAGGCATTATAATTCTTTTAAAAATTAGAAAACTACTAGTTCATTTGTTTTCAATCAGTTCCATGTAAAAGTAACCAGGAACAGTAATTCTTAAATGTGTTAACATTTTCTTTCATTTACTACTCTCTGTGCTCAACTCTTTTCTTCCTTAATTATTTTTCTTCTTCCTCAGTATGATGGTGGCTATGTTGAAATCACCTGAAACTGAGCTTTGGAGAAATAATAAAACCCTGAAATAATAACTTTTCCTGCTAGTCTGGTTCTTATTTTGTGACCAAATACAATTATATGAGATGTTTTTGAGACAGGCTTAGATCCACAATCTTATCTCTGTGGTGATGGGAGTATGGAAGCAATCCACCCCCCACCCCCCCGCAACCTCTGACAATTGTAAAACCTTAGATTATCAAATTCTCAATCAATTTAGATTGTAAGCTGCAAGCTGAAACCATCCCTTAGTAAACTATCCTCCCTTTCATCTTTTTTCTTTTGCACATTGCTTGACTCTTTCTTGCCTGTGTTTAGTTATCAGCGACAATACTTTTGCTAAACAGTCATGATATATTGACAAAGTGACTTTTGTAACTACTTCCCCATGAACTTCAAGCTAAGTAGGCAAATGGAATCTCTTCAAAGGCACTAAAAACAGGTTTACCAAATATTTGCTATGATATAATAAGGGTCACCATCTACCCAGCCTGCATTGTTGGTTTCCTTGCTGCCTGCTGGCCAAAGTGGTAAGCAAGTAGAATATAGTTCAGATTCTATTATATTAATCCTGCTTCTGGTAGCAAACTTAGTGTTAGGTTGTTTGGCTGCTTTAACAGAGATCAGAATACAATGATTTTTTAAAAGATTCTTTATTTTAATATTTTTAGAGAGAGGGGAAGGGAGAGAGGCAGAGAGGGAGAGAGACATCAATGTATGCTTGCCTTTCACCTGCCTCCAGCTACAGACCTGGCTGGAGACCTGGTTTGCGACCTGGTTATGTGCCCTGGCTGGGGAATTGAACCAGCGACCTTTGGGTTTGCAGGCTGGCGCCTTATCCACTGTGCCACTAGCCAGGGCTGATTTTTTAAATAAAGATAGATAGCTTATATTTCTCTCAGAGAAAAGTCTGACTGGGAAATAAACTAAACAAAACAGGGAAACTAGAGAGGGGAGTAAGTAGGGTAAGAGTTTAGTAGAGGAGCCAATGTGAAAGACCCATGAACATGGACAATGAAGTGGGGATTAACTGTGGGAGTGGGGAGGGGAGGGTGGGACTGGGGAGAGCAATGGGGGAAAATGAAACAATTGTATTACAGCATCAATAAAAAATGACTTATAAAAAAAATAAGGAAACTTTTAAAAACCCATCCAGAGACCCAAATTTCTTTTCTCTTTTTGCTTTACTATCCACAAAATGTTTTCATGTTTGGCTAAAAGTGGTTCATCACCACTTACCTGGGTTTTGGACTACAGAAACAAGAAAAAGGTAAGTTGAAGGTAAGAGGCTTCCTTTTAAGACTGAGACAGACATTTCAGACATTACTTCCATTCAATCATGTACCAGAGCTGGTTCATGGCCGCTTTAAGAGTTCATAGCAGAGACATTTGTTAATTTTTCAAGAATTTTGTGAACTGGTTGTTAAACAAAACCATTATTAAAGATTGTACTATAAATTTATCATTAAACAAATTGTATTATAAAGTACATATTTTAAAGCGTTCCTTTTCTTATTTTACTCCATTTATTCTATTTACTACATTATCTACGCTATTGATGTTATTTGCATCTATGGTGTCAGTATGATGGGAATACTATATAATGGTGCTACTGCACAATTTGCTACTTGAAAATTTTTTTATTTGGTGACATTGTATCTTGAAATCACACATGGTGGGAGAATTTACACCATATAAATCAACAAATACTACAAATTAGGGCTTCCTCACCTCCCCCCTGAAGAGCTGGTAGTTAAAAATTTACAACACATAATTGCTTCCACTATATCTCTTTGGACAGATTTTATTGACATGGACCCATCTAGCTTCAAGGGATGGTAGGACATGTAGTCTGTACCTTGGTGTCCATATGCCCACCTAAACTTAGGGATTTTATTTAATTTATTTTAAATTTTATTTATTTTTAGAGAGAGGAAAAGGGAAGGAAAGAAACATCAATGTGAGAGAGAAACATCAATTGGTTGCCCCTCTTTTGCGCCCCAGCTGGTAACCAAATCTGCAACCCACCCTTTGCTCTTCATTTTGCATGACAATGCCCAACCCAGTGAACCATACTGGTCAGGATTTAGGGATTTCACTACAATGAAGAAGAACAAAAATACAGATTGGGTAACAGCCCTGGCTGGTGGCACAGTGGATAAAGCACTGGCCCGCGGACCCAAAGGTCACTGGTTCGATTCCCAGCCAGGGCACATAACCAGGTTGCAAGCCAGGTCTCCAGCGAGGTCTCCAGCCAGGTCTGTGGCTGGAGGCAGGTGAAAGGCAACCATACATTGATATCTGTCTCCCTCTCTGCCTCTCTCCCTTCCCCTCTCTCTAAAAATAATAAATAAAATCTATTAAAAATACAGATTGTGTAACAATAAGCACTATCATGTGGAAGGGTAAACTCTGGACAAGTATCTACAAGTATCTAGAACTGAGATCCACTTTGCCAGTAGTTCATTAGCAGAGAATATAATAAACTCAAAATAGAGACTTTAGTACTTGTCTAGTCCACCATCATAAGGTTAGTGAAATGATCAATTTCAGTTTATGGTAATAGACTAAAAATATAAAATAAGCTCCCTGTCTTCTGTCTAGTTTCTAGACAATGGAAAATATATATATATATATATATATATATATATATATATATATACATACATGTAAATCTACAAATGTTCTGGAAAACAAGAAAGTGACCCTTTTGTACCTCAAGAAACTATGAGGAATTACTGTAAGGAAGAAAAATGGTATAGGATCTAAGAATGTACCTAAAACCTAGGTGCCTGGGGGTATTTGAAAAGTGGAAGCCACCCACAGAGAACTCTATATCTGGCTCCACTTTCGGGGAAATCTAAATTAAAACACCAACTGTACTCAAGTATAAAAGAAAGTCTATAGTTTTGATTTTCTAAGGAACTGAAATATGGCAGTTTCTAGGGCCTCCTTCCTCAATGCAGTTCTTATAAAAGACAAGTCTTGCTTTAAAGTTTTAAGTCTGAGTATTTTTTCAAGTACTTTACAATTTAGTGCTCAACCTAGACTCCTAAAGCAAGAAAAGATATGACTGGATGCAATGCTTATTTGGGGAATCTGTTTGCAGAATAAATGTCCATGCAACCCATTTGCTCTTCCTATATTAAAGTTTAATAAGAATGTTTGGGCTACCTAATATGGTCAGACCCTTGTCTTATGCATATATGACTTATGTTAAATGAGCATTTGAGCCAAACGTTTTATCTTTTATATCATGCTAGGATTGAGAACAGCAGCAGCAGCAGTAACACCAACAACAAAAGGCCAGAGGTGTCTGTTTTTCGTAGTATTTCTACAGGTTATGGATTAATTCTTAGTGTTTCATAATAAGAATGGTTAGGTTTCATGGAGTTAACAGAACTGAGAAACGCTGTATGCAGAAATAATACTTTAAGACATTGGATGTTTGGGTTCCTGAAGAATATAAAATTACAAAATTATTTTAAATAATTTATCTCTTTCTTTTGACCATTGGATATATTCTTGTAATAATATCGAGCACTTACTATGTGCAAAACACCACTAAGCCCTAAAATTAACACAAAGAATCTCTCAAGAAGCTCACAATTTAGAGAGGAATATAAGATATTTCAGCTAAACTTTTGTGTTGAGGGCAAGTACATACAAGGTAAGGCGGGGGAGGTAGGTTTACAGTTGTTTGTATGGAAAAATGATACAGTAATTAATAAGAATACAAGAATAAACTCTATGTTTCATGTTCTCACAACTGTAAACCAACTTTTACCCCACCCTATGTTGTCCCATCTTTAAAATCAGTGCTGTCTTTCTCAACAAGCTGAGACTGTCTAAGCTAGGAGATTTCTAATACCGGGTAGGAGATCTGCATGTAATTCCTCAATTTCTTGAGTATTCAAAGAGCACAACCTGAATCCTCTAGTTTAGAGGGAGAGATACATTTTTTATAATAAACCTACTTTCCCTGTAAAGGGGCTTCGTTTGGAGAGGAAGGACAGGACTGAGATGACAATTTTGAAATCTTGCCTTTAGCTATGACAAGAACCAAGTTGAATGATCTATATGTATTCTCAGCCTTTTTCTTTCTTTCATCTCTTGAGAATCCTGGGTTGTTGGAGCACTGATGCTAGGGTATTAAGTGGAGAGAAGAATTAGAGAGAGTGAAACCAGCAAATTGATTATATATGAACAAACATAGTGCTACCCCTCAGAAGATGAGAATATTCAGTAAAGGCTGACAAGTTATGCGAGAGAGGCACTGGGGAGATTTATGAGAGAGAGTGACTGGGAGAAACTACCGTAAGTGAATGAACAAGAGTGCTGCTTAAGAGAAGACTTTGGGGGAAATTTTGCTCCATGATGAGGTATAGTTCTTTACTGTTTGTGAAGAAACATCAGAAAATGCCTACATGGTTTCACAAAGCTTTTTAGAATCAGACGTGTTTTTGTGTGGGGAGAGGGGTGAGGGGTATTTTTGTTTTGGATGTCATTTCACTACAATGTTCATGCTAACTGAGGATAAAGAGGAATGAATTCTGTCAAGTTGGAAATACAATGCTATTGTACTCTAGCCAAAAAGTGAAGTCCTTAGTATTGTTCCCGTCAGTCTCTTTCTTTTCTTTTTTTTTTTTACTTATTTTGCAGTCTCCTGGGTCTAGATTTGGAGTATTGGAAAGTGCTGCTGACCAGGAACCAAATAATTTAAAATTGGAGTTCTTGGCCCTGGCTGGTGGCACAGCGGATAAGGCACTGGCCTGCAAACCCAAAGGTTGCTGGTTCTATTCCCAGCCAGGGCACATAACCAGGTTGCAAGCCAGGTCTCCAGCCAGGTCAGTAGCTGGAGGCAGGTGAAAGGCAACCATACATTGATGTCTCTCTCCCTCTTGGCCTCTGTCCCTTCCACTCTCTCTAAAAATAATAAATAAAATCTTTTTAAAAAAATTGGAGTTCTTTGTTCCATTTGTTAGGTTTGGGAAAACTCATTTCATCTTTCTCAGCCTTGGTTTCCTCACATGTAAAGTGGGTATGACAGTACTTGCTCTGCCTATCTCGCTTGATTGAGCTGAGAGAGTGAAACCTCCTTGCAGGGTGTGATATAAATATGAGAGTGCTATTCTGTCTGCCATTTCTGAGGGCTTTGCTGTAATAGTGTCTTCTAACTTATTAGTGGGTACAGCCCTGCCTTTCCTTCCAACAGATACTTGTAACTTTATACGGTGGACTTTTAAAGATTAAATATGCTCTGAAGCCCAAAGGAATGGTAGAATTTCATCACAAAACCAGATAGTGGTGGGGAGGTAGAAGTGGAAGCTATTTTTCAAATAGATCACATAAGACCTCTGTTTTGTGCTTCAAGACAAAACTAAACATGCCATATTACTCTAATGTTTAATCTTTCCATTTCAGATTTAATTTTGCTTTAAAGAATGGTACCACTTTTCTACTTGAGCAGTAACTCTCCTCTCTCTCACTTCTTTAATCCTGTGTTTAACCTTACATGATAATAAATTGACAAACTTTCTCAGAATTTAACTTTTCAGAAAACTACTCTCTGTAACTATATAGAAAATTAACATTGGCTTGTTTAAATTATGCCTTTGCAGCCGAATACTAGACTATTTATTATAATAGAAACAGAAGTTTCAAATAGAGATGAAAACAAGTAGCATAAGTAATTTAACCTTTTTTTCCTTCAGATTCAATAATCCATACTGGACATTACAAAATACAGCATTTTTATACTGGAAAAGCTATTTTAAAAAAATAATACCTCACCTTGGGTGGTCTAAGGTGAATTAATCTAATGGATGGGAAACTACTGGGGAAGAAGCCCAGAAAGATAAAATATAAGGTGGTAGGAATTACAAGTAGTTTTTATTTTTGTATTTATGGTTTTCTAGCTGTAGAGAGTGAGAATGTGTAACTTTAAAAATCATGCTTTTGTTTTGCTCAGCAAAACCTAACTTCATTAAAATTAAATGTGAATAAGAGATCTATTTTTATAATATTTGGAGAATTAGCTGAGATGTCTAGGATTACTGGATTTAAAATCTGGCTTTAGTAACTTCTTGGACCAACTCCTTAATTTTCTGGATGAAGCTACTACAGTCAGGGAGGTCTAGTGCCTTGCCCCAGCTCACACAGCAAGTAAGTTGGCAGATCTAGACATGGAGTTCAGGTTCCCTGGTGTCTCATCTAGTATTTATTCCACTGTGCCCCCAAACAATTCCACAAGTCCATCTTCACAGTCTGTTAAAGACAGGAGATGTGACAGGCTTTCTGTTAGTATTTTTTTTTTTATGTTGTTAAATATAGTTGTATTTTTGTAATGCAAACTATACTGTATAATGATGAACACATCTCTACCTTCAATGTTAAGACAGGAGATAGAAAGGCAGGGTGTGAGGCAACTGTCTTGTTAGCCTAGGTGGTGGAAGCTCTGCCCTGGGCCCTGGGAGTTTTACTGGAAGGTCAGCATACAAACTGTTCACCAACCCTTTCAAAACAAATTCTGTAGGCTTTTTGTATCCATTTACAGTTCTCTTCCTGCTTAAACTAGATTCTGAAGCCTGAAACTGAGAACCTGTCACATGAACCTGCCAAGAGCATCACAGCCAGGAAAGAGCAGATCTAGGGCTTGAAGTCAAGTCTGACCCTCTGAGTTGACACTCTCCTCTTTCATTCTAAGGTTTTAGAAAGCAAAGTAAAAGGTCCACCCTGACCTGATCTCAGAATGAATTTCTTCAATTTTCAGATACAATTATGCCATAAATAAAGAGGCCTCAGGAATGGAAAAATCTCTAATCAGGCACTTTTTATTGCAAGGATTGTGGGCTCTACTAAAACAACTGGAGTTATGAGCAAGGTAGAAGAGGACATTTGCTAATTCATTTGTCAATGCTACATCAAAAGAAGCGTAGATGCCCTAGATACTAAAGACAAAAGACATGAGGTTGGCAGAATATATTGAATTAACCACAACCCTGCTTACTACTGCTGGTAGCAAGTCTGTTTCTGCAGAGTTAGACACAAGAATTGCAAGTGACCTGGAGAACACTCACTGGGGAGCATTTAGATACCATCAGGCCCTGTGGGAATTCAGGCTGCAGCATTTGGCTCGTTGTAGCTTATTTAGTTGAATTATACTCCTTTAAACATAAAAATCCCCTATGAGTGGTCTACCCAGGACTCTCTCAGGTTTAGGAGTTGGTGCCAGTCTATTGAGTTATTCAGTGGAGACAATTCTCTATTAATGTTTTATATTTTTGGAGATTCATACGAAAAATGAAAAGAAGTTAAGTTGATTCTTCCTCTACAGATATTAATTCTGGAGATATTTTTATATGATACATAGGTTTTAATGTTTTCATAGTAAGGCCATATAAAGCCAAATAACTTCTGAATGTGGGCTAGGCTTGTCTTTAGGGATGTTCATACAAAGAGTCTTTATTACAAACATTAAAAAGCAAACTGTAATTTGCCTAATAATAGCTCATACAGTGGAAAATAATTACTTCAACTTCTCTTGGGTATTTTAATCTTAATTTGGACAAAAATGAATGCCTATTGACAATTTAACAGTTCTTTGGTTTCTTTGCTAATAGAAAATTGAACAAATGGAGTGTTGCCAGTGTTTGAGGTAAATGTGCATTCTTGCAGGACTGAATTTAACTTGTTTTCCAAATCGATAAAAATGTATCACAATTATAAGTCATTTAGATTTGTTAGTATGATTTTATCTTCATTATGTTATACTGATGTCTGAGATCTCCAACCTATTTGTATATTGTCCTTGCCACTGTGAGAGAAAATTAAATGGAAATCATGTGTCCTCTCAAGTGTGGCATTTTTGTTTTGCCCTGTGTAAGAATCATCCAAAACACACTCCAATTAAAAATAGTCGAAGGATCTAAATAGATGTTGCTCCAAAGAAGATAAATAAATGGCCACTAAGCACATGAAAAGATGCCCAACACCACTAGTCATTAGAGAAATGTAAAGCAAAACCACAATGGGATACTACTTTACACCCACTAGAATGGCTATAATTTAAAAAAGAGAGATAATAACAAGTGTTGGTGAATATGTGAAGAAATTGGAACCTTCATATGTTAACATAAAAGTAAACATAGAGTTAAACATATGACCCAGCAATTCCACTTCAAGACATACACCCAGGAAAAATGAAAACATATGTCCACACAAAAGCATGTATATAAATGTTTATAATAGGATTATTCATAATAACCAAAAAAGTAGAAACAACCAAATATGTATATCAACTGTTCAATGAATGGATAAAATGTATTATGCCCATACAATGAACTATTATTAAACAAAATAAATGAATGAAGTACTGAGACATGCTACAACAGGTAAGAACCTTGAAAACATTATGCCAAGTGAAAGAAGCCATCACCAAAGGCCACACATTGTGTGTTTCCATATGAGACCTCAAAATAGCAATTTTAAGGAGACAGAAAGTAGATTATTGAAGGACTGAGGGAAAATAGGGAGTGACTTCAAATGCTTATGATATTTCTTTTGTAGAGTGATGAAAATGTTCTAAAATCGATTGTGGTGATAGTTGCGGTGCACAACTCTATGAACAAACTAAATACTATTGAATTGTATGCTTTAAATTGAGTGATTTTATGGTGTATAAATTACACCTAATGTACATATATTATATATGTGTGTGTATGTATGTATATAATCTGAGGGACATTTATAAATAGATATGTTTTAAGACAAATATCTAAAATTTACCTTTAAAAATAATGGCATGGGCCCTGGCTGGTAGCACAGTGGATAAGGCACTGGCCTGCGAACCCAAAGGTTGCAGGTTCAATTCCCCAGCCAAGGCATATAACCAGGTTGCAAGCCAGGTCTCCAGTCAGGTCTGTGGCTGGAGGCAGGTGAAACACAACCATACATTGATGTCTCTCTCCCTCTCTGCCTCTCTCCCTTGCCCTCTTTCTAAAAATAATGGAATAAAATCTTTTTAAAAAATGACATGGTTCCCTTTCTCTTTCATAGGCCTCTTGGCAACACTTTGCAACTAAGTGTCTTTTAGCATTACCTTGCTTTTTCCAGGACATCTGATTGGTAGATATAGGGAAAATAAAATCCTGAACCAAGGAACGCTTAAGGAAAAAAGCATGCATGCTAAACTTGTCCCAAATTGTTTATCTTTTTGGAGAAATGAGATGTGGATAAAGTATATAAAGGAACTTATGTTGTGGTTTAATTAAAAAAACAATACTTCAACCCCTTAATCAGCATTGTAATGAGGTAGGAACTATAGGGAAACAAATAAATTACTGAAACATAGAAATTACTGTCTAACTGGTTAACAATGCATGAATGAATGGAAGTCAATTACTAACCTGAGAGCTGAATGGAATACAAGCCATAGACACACCAGGGATGAAGGGGAAGTTTAAGTAAAACAATAAAAAATAGGTTGTCAGGCCCTGGCTGGTGGCACAGTGAATAGGGGACTGGCCTGTGAACCCAAAGGTCGCTGGTTTGATTCCCAGCCAGGGCACATAACCAGGTTGCAAGCCAGGTCTCCAGCCAGGTCTCCAGCCAGGTCCGTAGCTGGAGGCAAGTGAAAGGTAACCATACATTGAAGTCTCTCTCCTTCTCTGCCTCTCTCCCTTATCCTCTCTCTAAAAAAATAAATAAATAAAATATTTTAAAAAAGTAGGTTGTCTTCTGGCTAGATAAATAATGATAAAGAGGCATCATTTTATTCAGTGAATGTAAAGCATATGACATATGAGTCAGTCACATGTTCAAGCAATTTCTCAGAAAACTTTATTGCCAGTATGTGTCAAAGGTTTTATTCAAACTTATAGCAAGTGAAGATGAAGAACTTTTCTGGAATAGGATTTAAACATTTTTAATGTTAGATTTCCATGATTTTCTGTGATTATGTAAGAAAATATCCTTGTTCTTAGTAAAAGCACATTGACATATTTAATGGTAAAGGAGCACAATGTCTAACCTACCATCAAATGGTTGAAAAAAGAATTCTCCAGGTTGGAGACAAAGAATAAGAAAGATTTTACACCATAAAATTTAAACAATTAGTGAATCTGGGTGAAGTTATCAAAGAGTTCTTTGTACTATTATTTGCAATTGTGTGTATGTTTTAAAATTATATCAATGTAAGATATTTGTAAAATAAATATGCTTAATATCTCTTGGGAATTGTTTTTTGTTGTTGTTTTTTCAGTAATCACCATATTGTTGTCTATGTCTATGAGGTGTTTTGTTTTGTTTTGTTTTGTTTGCTTGATCCCTTCACCGTTTTCACACGTCCCCCAAACTTCCTCCTTTTTGACATCTGTCAGTCTGTTCTCTGAATTCGTGAGTCTGTTTCTATTTTGTTTGTTTATTTTGTTCATTAGATTCCACATATAAGTGAAATCAGGGGTGGGGGAAAGTAGAAGAAGATAAAGGGGGATAAATGTTAATGGAAAGAGATTTGACTTTTGGTGATGAGTAGACAATGACATAGATTGTATTGTAGAATTGTACACTTGAAAGTTATATTTTATTAACTAATGTCACCCCAATAAATTCAATAAAATTTTTGAAGTATAATATGCATACAGTTAAATACGTCAATCTTAAGCTGAATGAATTTTTACATTTGTGTAATGACAATCCAGATTTTGGTACAGAGCATCCCTATTATCCAGATCTCCTTCATGCCTCTTCTCAGTCACTGCTATTTTATCTCACCCAAGTGATCATTGACAAGTTCTGCCTATTTGAACTTAATATAAATGAAAATATGCCGTCTTTTGGTCCTGGCCTTCTTTCTCTACCAAAAAAAAAAAAAAAAAAGCCTCCATGTTTTTGTGTGTAGCGGTAGTTCGTTCCTTTTTATCACTGTATAGTATTCCATTGTATGAATATACTACACTTGTCTATTTGTTATTGGCCATTAGAGTTGCTTCCAGTGTTTGCCTGTTAGAAATAGTATTGTTGCAGTTTTTCTTGTGCAAGTCTTTTGGTGGAATATGCACTAATTTCTCTTTGGTACATACTTAGAAATAGAATTGTTGGGTCATAGAGTTTGCATAAGCATAACTTTCAGAGATACTGCCAAATAGGTTTTCAAAGAAGTTGTATACATTTACACTTCCACCAGTAATGTAGGAGAGTGCCAACAGAAGATATATTTTTTTTTTTAGAGAGAGAGTGTGGTTAGATGCTGATGTTAAACTAGGTAATAGAAAGGTCTGTCTGTGTCTAGGATACATATAGCCTGTATGGATAATGCATTGTAAACATAAATTTAACTTCCCAGCCAGGGCACTAAGCCTCATCAACATTTATCAGAAAAGTGCTCAAACATCAGAAATACACATACTTTCCAGGAGAGGTTGTTAATAATATCCTCAAAAAGTTCTCCTTCAGTCCACTTTTGCTAAGGTTTGAGGAAATTCTTTTGTTCCCACAGGCCTAGGTTCAATACTAGATATGTCATTTAGTAACTTTTATGACCTTTGGTAAATTACTCAAACTCTTTGTCCTTTTTTTTCTTAGCTATAAGATGGGACCAATAATATGTCCTTCACAGGACTAGTGTAGGCTTTTAATGCCTAGTACAGAGCAAGTGTTCAATTCATTCCGACATCCTTCCTTTCCCCTTCACCAATTCCATTCCTTCTTTGCCTCCCTCAGTTCCTTCCTTCCTTCTCTCTTTCTTTTCTCTGAGGTTAAGTGGGTTGATAAAGAGTAATGGCACTGGCTGGCATGGCTCAGTAGATTGAGCACCAGCCTGTGAACCAAGGGGTCATTATTTGATTCCCAGTTGGGGCACATGCCTGGGTTGCGGGCCAGAGGCAACCACACAGTGATGTTTCTCACTCTCTTTTACTCCCTCCCTTCTCTTCTCTCTAAAAAATGAATAAGTAAAATCTTTTTTTTTTTTTTAAAGTAATGAATGACAGCATTGTACCCTTGTAATTATCTCAACAAACCAAAAAGTGTAAGGAGGAAGTGGGAGGGTGGAGGATGTTTGGAGAAGAGAAAAGAATAAAAAATGTAGGAGGGCAAGACATCATGTCCCCATCCTTAAAATAAAGTTCTCTGTAATAATGCTGGCATCAGGGGTGGAAAAGTGGTAAGCAGAATAAAATACCTGATGTTCTGAATATTAAACCTCATTGTCTGTATCAGTATTAAGCACACACACACATGCACACTAGAAAACAGACCGATTTGCCCTTAATGATATACTCTAAGTAGATTTGCACTGAACTGAAAATATGCTCATGTGAAAGTATATCAAAATTAAAATCTCATTTGCATACATAATATCAGTTAGAGCAAATGTTCATTGCATAATAACGTTCTCTCTAAAAAAGGCTATTAGGTTGATTTGCATTCATTTGAATATTCATGTGAGAGAGACTTTGTCTGCAATTACGAGGGTTGTTAATACATTGTACTATTAAAAGTTAAAAGACGGCACATAAGTGGTGACACACAAATGTGGCAATTGATGGGCCAACTGGAAGGAAAGCTTATCTCATAGATACACAGCCTTTCTTCAGTGTGGGCAAAGAAACTGAAAATAATTGCTCCACAAATTTCCCCCACCGAGTATTCTCCTTTGGCAGGGATTCAAGAATGGAGAGTCATTTTTACAATAAGCAAAATAAATAAGTAACGTGACATGTTAGAAAGTGTGGTAGATTGCATGTATGGCCACAAATTCTTCCCATCCCTGTTTGCATACCCCTTTACCATGTTATTTTTTCAATATGACTTTGCAGCACTTCTTGCCAAGAACTGGAGTCTATTTCTCAACCCTTTAAGTCTAGGCTGGTCACGTGACTCATTTTGGTCATGCGTCCATTAGCAAATAAGACACAAACACAGGCACACTTTGAAAAGTTTAGCTCACTGGGGCTTAATCCTGAGTGCATAATGTGAACACATTTAAGGAAGATTGGTGCAAGGTGAGAAAGCTCCATGGAAGAGAACAGGGATCCCCCAGCCTGCTCACCCAAAAGAAATGTGCGTGAGGCCATTCTGTATCATTTAGCCATTTGCTGACTTGCCAGTCAACACAGCTGCCTGAACCGACCTGGGAGAGATCAGCTGAGTCAATCCAGATCACAACCGCCCAGCCAACCCACAATAATCAGGAGTGAAATAAAATGTGTGGTGCTTTAAGCCACTAAATTTGTGGTGTTTTGTTATGCAGAAGTAATTAACTGGTACTGAAGGTTATAAATACTTCAGAGAGAAATAATGCAGAGAAAGAGGTAGTAGAAATGTCTATGGGTATTTGTATGTGAGGGGATGTTGCAGTTTTAAGTAACTTTGTCAGGGAAGGGTTCCTTGAGCAAATAATATTCAACTAAACATTTGAAGGAGACAAGGAAGGGAGTGATTCTTTTGGTTGCTTGAGAGAACATGCAAAGGGAATGGCAAGTAGAAAGTTCCCAAGACATGGTGTGTCTCACATTTTTGATGAAAACCAATGAGGTTAGAGTGTCTGGAGCCCTGTAGGAATGAGGGCAGAGAGATAACAGGAGGCCAACTATTCCAGGAGTTCACCATTAACATCTGGGATGAGACTTCTAATATATAGGAGATGGCAACCCCATGACTTTCCATGTCTCATATGAGTCTATGTTAATGAATCAATCCAGAGGTAGGAACCAGATATGAGCTGGGTCAATCAGGTTCTTCTTCCTGAGAATATTGTATTTGGGACCCAGAGACCCAGAGATTGGAAGATGTTGGAGCTAAAGTCACCTTACTGGCTAAATTTAAGAGACCCAGCAACCATACCCAGCTCTACTTATTGAATTTCTGGAACTACCTTGCTTCTTATCCATGTCAAGGCTTAGGAGCTGAACTATTTTTTAAGGCTGTGGAAGAGCCTTGAATTATTACAATGAATTTGCTCTAACACTCTTAAATAAGGCATTTCTGTTGCTTGCAAATGAAAAAAATAAAACCTTAGCTAATATAATTATCTTGTAAGTTATTTTTTGTTGTTTAATATATACATTCTCTTTTTTAAAATATTTTATTATTTTCAGAGAGAGAGGAAGAGAGAAAGAGAAGCATCAATGTATGGTTGCCTTTCACCTGCTTCCAGCTACAGACCTGGCTGGAGACCTGGCTTGCAACCTCATTACGTGCCCTGGCTGGGAATCGAACCAGCGACCTTTGGGTTCACAGGCCAGCACCTTATCCACTGAGCCACCAGCCAGGGCTATACATTCTCTTTTGAAATGGATTATTAGTTTCTTAGAGACAGGAATAGTCTCTTCAATTTATTTTGTATCCTTCCTCTACCCAGCTGTGCTCATAGGATAAAATAATAGCTAAGCATCCATTTAGTGCTAAGTGCTCATATAGATGATCTTATTTAAGCTTCACAATAACTCTATAAATAATTATTCTTATTATCTCTATTTTTACAGATAAGGAAGCAGAGATCAGAGAGGCGACAGGGCTAATAAATAGCAGACTCCAACCTGGACAATCTCACACCAGAGCTTAGTTCTTTCAGGATTCAGCACTTAGCAGGTAAAGATTCTGGTGTATTGATTCATTGAAGAGTAACAAATACCTACCAAAATCACCTCCAGGGACAATAAACTGGCCTTCACCATTCAGGCAGGGTTTCCATAGCATCTCTCTACTGTGGGTATAAAGGTTTCATTCTAGAAACTTACAACAAGAAAAAAACTTCCGAGGTGTTCTAAATTAAAATTATAGCATCCAGAGAGTGAAAGAAAGAAACAGAACAATTAGCTTGTTAATAGCTGTGGACCAGCTATGAAGAAAGACTCCTCACATTCCTGTATATCTTGGAGACTTAGGATTAATTTCCAGGTGGCTATTTCTATGATTATCCAAAAGAGAGAACAGCCAAGTGAGACAGAACCAGGAGCCTCTGCTTCTTATTACACAGAAAGTTCTCAATTTGTTGCCCGCAGCTAATTCACAGAGTCATGAGCTTCTCCCTTGTGGAGTCTGCTTTCCCTGCCCCAGAACTGGCCCATTCACTTTGTCTATACCTAATGTAAATTCTTTCAGAATGACTTACATCTTTCTCCCCCTACTTGATGTATAAAAACACTTGCAAAACCGGATGTTGGACGCATTGTCTTTCCTACTTAGAGGTTTAGAATCCATGCCTCAAGAAACAATCTTCTTTTTTGGCTAGCAATACCTAATAAATTCTTTCTTTTAAAAAGACTTTCAACCATGCAAGTTCATTTATTTTTTGTTTGTTTAACAGTTATTGTCAGTGATAAGTTAAGTGGTGTGATATACCATTTAAGACTACAGAAAAGATTACAGAAAAACATTCCTGCTTAGAAAGTATTTCTCATCCAATCGCATTTTGGGTTAAAATTCTTGTTAAAATGCAAGTAAGTTACACAAACGTAAGTATGTATATGTTTTTAAAAAACACACAAAATTTAACCAAGCAAATTTGAAGATCTAATTGACTTAATTAAATAATTAAGATAATAAGGCAGCGTCCTATTTAGCAACTGGAAGGGCTCTCCCGGACACTGTACAAAATGGAAGGTTTTGTATAGGAAGAAGGTTGGGGAAAGGGAGCTATTAACAAAATAAAACCAAGGATCATTTTGTGACCTGGAAATCTTTTGGGGGGAAAAGAATGGGAAGGGTTTTTTATCATGCAGATTACCCCTTCTTTTTATGGGATATGTAGAGGGTCCATGTGACTAATTTCCTTACTGGTGCTTGACCAGAAAATTCTAGACTGGTTAATGAAGAATATATTTCTGGAAGATGTTGAAACAACAATGCCATTAAGTATTAAATCTAGGTTTGGTATCATGGGCTCTCAGCCTGAGTGATGCCATTTGGGCCTGTGGGTGTGTTATTTAACTGACTCTAGTTGGAGGACAAAATACATCCATTGTATCAACCATAGAGAGCTAAAACGTAGATGTATGGAGAAGTTGTCAGGTACAATGGTGAAGGGCGCTGAGGTAGAATATATACATGGCTCCAATTCCTTATTTTTTCCTATACAAATGCTTTTGCATGTAACTTTGCAGTGCCGTCCATGGGCAGGGTGCACTTGCCTGTCCCCTAATTTTGAGTTTGGCCAAAGAACATGTGACCAATAGGATGAGGTGGAAATGATGCTGTGCCCATTCTGAGCCTAGCAAAGACTTTGCATGTTTCCTTTTGTGTTCTGCCCTTCTACAGTTACCATAAGAAGAGCATGCCCCCACCAGCCTTCTAGTCCAGATACTAACAGACACCTCCAACCAAGCTCAGTCTAAATTAGGTGACTCTCATCTAACCCCACAGGCACATGCAAGCAAATAATTCTGGTTTTGGGATAGCATTGTATGGCTATGGCTGACTGATAAAAGCACGAAACTTTTGGAATAGATCTGAGTTTGAATTCTGATGCTTTCCCTGGCTGGCTATATGCCCATGGACAAAGCACTTAACCTTTCTGAGGCTGTTTCCTCATTAGTAAAGTGGGGCTGATAATACCTACCTTATCTTTTAGGGCTACAAAGAATATCAGAGACACAAGTAAAGTTCTTTATAAGTATATAATAGATAGATGCTTTTTCTTTATTACTGAAGGTAATTGATTTGTTCTAAAATATTTATTCTTTTTCCTTGGTATGTTATAGGGCTCTGATTTAAAAGCCCACATTGTCTAAACAGTGCTACCTGTGCCAAAGTTTTAATGATGAAACAGTGGGCCACAGTGGTGGTAAGAGCACCTAGCATATTGAAATATTCTCAAGAAGAATAATGAAGATCAAAGTGGATAACGTCAATACTTCACTACTTGATGATACTGCTTTAGTGTTTGGTTTTGTAAGAAACCATTCCCTGATCCTTAGAGGGAGAATCTTGAACAACTTTCAGATTTTATTTGGTTATTTTTAGAGAGAGGGAAAGAGAGGGAGAAAGAGAGGCAGAGAAACACCAATGTGTGGCTACCTCTCATGCGCCCCCAACTAGGGGCTTGGCCTGCAATCAAGCATATGGCCTGATTGGGAATGGAACTCTTTGATTCACAGGCCGGCACTCATTCCACTGAGCCACACCAGCCAAGGCTGGAACAGCTTTAAGCCATCCATGTCCTTGGCCTCCCAGCATCCCATGGTGGGCCAAAGGCCTAGACATGAACTAGAAGACAAAAGGAAGCATAAGAAGAGCAAATTCCAACAGTTATCTTGATAGGATACCTCCTAACCCCAAGAGGGCTATATTTAGTGGGCTGAAAATGCAAAAATGCCCAACACTTGGACCCAGACACTCCAACTACCAGTTATCATTCCACCCCTCAGCTTACAGCACATTCTATCTGCCTATTTCATTTGCCATATAATTATGTGCTATCCCATGATACCCATGTGCTACTCTGTAATTATGATGATGTTATTTCGGTGCCATGCAGCTTTATTGTAATTTTACTTTTCAGACCCCTTTTTTTTTTAATGCTGGGTATCGATAAGAATGAAATATTCCCATGAAAAAACAGATGTATGGATTTATAGTCAGCTTGTGATAGTTTAATGTCAAGATGTTATAAAACTATCTACCAGTGAAAAAATGGGTTCAGGGAAGTTATACAATGGTTAATTGTGTTTTCAGATTTAAAAAATCAAGCAATACAATAAACAAATTTTATATACAACTATTAGTAAGTATATAAAAGAATCTTTATAATATAATATACATTATTTCTTTTCTTTTCTTTTCTTTTTTTTTAAAATATTTTAAGCCCTGACTGGTGGCACAGGGGATAAGGTACCAGCCTGCGAACCCAAAGGTCACTGGTTCTATTCCCAGCCAGGACACATAACCAGGTTGCAAGCCAGGTCTCCAGCCAGGTCCATAGCTGGAGGCAGGTGAAAGACAACCATACATTGATGTCTCTCTCCCTTTCTTCCTCCCTCCCTTACCTTCTTTCTAGAAATCTTTTAAAAACATTTTAGTCATTTTTTTTTACTTATTTTATTTTATATTTTTAAATATTTTATTTTATTATTTTTAAAGAGGGGAAAGGAGACAGGCAGAAAGGGAGAGAAACATCAATGTATGGTTGCCTTTCACCAGCCTCCAGCTACAGACCTGGCTGGAGACATGGCTTGCAACCTGGTTATGTGCTCTGGCTGGGAATTGAACCAACAACATTTGGGTTCGCAGGCCAGTGCCTTACCCACTGTGCCACCAACCAGGGCCATTATTTCTTTTCTTTTCTTTTCTTTTCTTTTTTTTTTTAAGATTTTATTTCATTATTTTTAGAAAGAGGGGAAAGGAGAGAGGCAGAGAGGGAGAGAGACATCAATGTATGGTTGCCTTTCACCTGCCTCCAGCCACAGACCTGGCTGGAGATCTGGTTTGCAACCTGGTTATGTGCCCTGGCTGGGGAATCGAACCTGGGTTCGCAGGCTAGCGCCTTATCCACTGTGCTACCAGCCAGGGGTTATTTGTTTTCTTAAGCACGACAACTTTGCTTGTCAATACCGAATAGACTAAAATATATTGAAACATGTCCTACTTTCTAGAAGTTAGTATTTAGGGTTTTAAACACACACATGCACCCTTGATGTGGAGGCTTTATCTCCTTTATTTACTGCCATATTTCCTAATACCTAGAAGAGTTCCTGGCACGTGGTAGGCAAATACACAGTCAAATAATTCTTCAGTACTTACTGCATGTCAGATGGTGTTCTAGGCACTAGGGATACCACATTAAATAAAATGGAAATCTACAAAGTTTGTCCTGAAAGTATTGAGCCAATGTCAATATAATTAAAACAGTTTGCATGGCTGGTACTTTTGGGACAGACCTCATATGTTTCATGGAGTTTATATTGTACAAGTGGGAGACAGAACAAAAGAAAGAAATCAGTGAGTGTAATGTTTAGTATGTCAGTGGGGATAAAAACTATGTGTGAAATAAAGCAGGAGCAGGAGATAAGGAATGCTGGGGTTTAGGTGGAAGAGTCACTATTTAAATCAGGCAGTCAAGGAAGAACTGAGGGATAGATGACTTCTGAAGAGAATGCTAAAGTTGTTGAGAGAGTGAGCCTTATTTTACCTGGAGGAAGAAAGTTCCAAGCAGAGGGAACTAGCACTAGTGCTGTGTGTTTGAGGACTGAAAAAGAGGCCAGTATAAACAGAGTGGAGTACACCAGAGAGAAAGTAAAAGAAGGCCCTGGCTGGTAGCACAGTGGATAAGGCGCCGGCCTGTGAACCCAAAGGTCGCAGGTTCGATTCCCCAGCCAGGGCACATAACAAGGTTGCAAACCAGGTCTCCAGTCAGGTCTGTGGCTGGAGGCGGGTGAAAGGCAACCATACATTGATGTCTCTCTCCCTCTCTGCCTCTCTCCCTTCCCCTCTTTCTAAAAAATAATGAAATAAAATCTTTAAAAAAAAAAAA
>PVIW01014580.1:0-22791 GCA_004026585.1 Noctilio leporinus
CTCAACATCACTAGTCATCAGAGAGATGCAAATTAAAACCACAATAAGATACCACCTCACACCTGTCAGAATGGCAATCATCAACAAATCAACAAACAACAAGTGTTGGCGAGGATGCGGGGCAAAGGGAACCCTCATACACTGTTGGTGGGAATGTAGGCTGGTGCAGCCACTGTGGAAAACAGTATGGGGTTTCCTTCAAAAACTAAAAATGGAACTGCCTTTTGATCCAGCAATTCCACTACTTGGACTATCCCCAAAGAATCCTGAAACACCAATTCATAAGAACCTATGCACACCTATGTTCATAGCGGCACTATTTCCAATAGGCAAGTGCTAGAAACAGCCTGAGTGCCCATCAGTGGATGATTGGATCAAAAAACTTTGGTACATTTACACAATGGAATTCTATATAGCAGAAAGAAAGAAAGAACTTATAACCTTTGCAACAACATGGATGGAACTGGAGAGTATTATGCTTAGTGAAATAAGCCAGTCAGTGAAGGACAAATATCATATGATCTCACCCATTACAGGACAATAATGAGCAAAACTAACAACAAGCAAAGCAGAACCAAATGTATGAATACAAGGAATAGGCCTTCATTGTTCAGGGGGAAAGGGGTTTGGGGGAGGGGGGAGGCAGAGGCAAGAAAGAGGATCAGCTCAGTCAAGAATCTAGTATAAAGGAACCATGAACATGGACAACAGGTGGGATTGACTTTGGGGGGAATGGGTGGGTGGGGAGGGGAACAGAATGGAGCAAAAAGGGGATGGATGTAATACAACAGCAATAAAATTTTAAAAAATAAAGAAAAAAACATGTAATTTGCCTCTTTATAGTGAAATACACTGTATATATCAATTAAGTCTATTTTATCTGGGAATTTATTCAATGCCTTGCTGGAAGTATTCCTCTTTGTTGCAAGTCTTTGCTTTTCATTATTTGGATTTTAGTGTTTCTGTTGAGAAATCAGCTGATAGCTTTATTGGAGCTCCATTGTTTTTTACTAGATATTTCTCTCGCTGCTTTTAAGAGTCTATGTTTATTTTATATTTTACCATTTTAATTATGATGTTTCCTGGACCAGTCTCTTTGGGTTCACCCTGATTAGGTCTCTCTATGCTTTCTGAACTTGAATGACCTTTTGTTTCATAAAGTTAGGAAATTTTGTTGTCATTCTTTTCTCTAAGAGCTTTTTTATCCCTTGCTCCTTTTCTCTCCTTCTCGTATCCCTATGATATAAATATTGTTACAGCCTATGTTGTCCTAAAGCTTTATTCAACTATCCTCATTCTTTCTGATTCTTTTTTTTCATTTTGTCACTCTGACTGGGTGTTTTGTTCTACTTTGTCTTCTAACTCACTGATTCAGTCCTCTGCTTCTTCTAGACAGCTTTTAATTCCTTCTAGTGTATTTTTTATTTCAGATATTATATTCTTTCCCACTTATTCACATTCCATTTCTATGTCTTTTTTCATGCTAATGTACTTCCTTGTAGTTTTCACTGAGTCCCTTTAGTATTTTTATAACCATTACTTTGAACTCAGTGCCTGATTGTTTGCCTTAATTTCATTTAGTACTTTTTCTGAAGATTCCTCCCTTCCTTTAGATTGGATGTTGCTTCTTTGTCTCCCTATTTTAGGGAAACTCTTTTTGTTTTCTTCTGTATATTATACCAATCTGCTTTGACTTTCTGCCTTTGTGAAGTGCCTTCTGTGGTAGGAGACCTCTAGGTTAAAGTGGTACAGTCTCCTTTAACTCCTGAAATGGATGTTCTAGGGATGCCCTTTATGCAGTTTAGGTAGGTTCTCTTGTTATATTTGGGTTTTGGTTGATGCTGCCTCATTTGTTGGCGGGTTTTCCCATCCAAATGGCTGTCTGAGTCACAACCTCACTGCATCTGGACTTGCCAAAATAATGCAACCCAGAAAAAACCCACACAAGCAAAAATATCACAACCACTATCACAATACCAACAATAAATGACCAAGATTAATAAAGGTGGATATATAGTGAGAATATTATATAAAAGGAAAAATTAATATAAGATGACTAATAGGAAGAAAAATAGTTTTGAGAGGGAAGAGAGAGGGGAAAATGAGAGTAGGGAATAGAAACAAAGAAAAGGAGAACATACATTTACAATGTAAATAGGGAGGTAGGGCAAAATGGAGCAATAAAAGGGAAGAGTCCAATATGAAGTTTAAAGAAAATAGCAAAAAAAAGGAACCACATTAAAGAATAAGAACCACCACAGCAATATCCATGACAAATGAGCAAAGATTAATAAAAGTGGGAAGAGAATAAGAATAATATAGAAAGAACAAGAATTGTGAGATGTCCAAACCAAGAAAAATAATTTTGAGAGTATAGGAGGACGAGAAATAATAAGCATAGGTTAGTAAGAAGGCTAAAAAAGGAAAGAAAATAAAATGTACAATAAAAATAAGATAGGGCAGGAAGGAGACAAAATGGAGTAGGACAGTGGGACAGTAAAATATGAGATTTAAAGTAAAAAAAATAGTGAACAAGGATAAATTAAATTGAAGAAATGAAACAACAACCCCAATATTAATGACAACCATGTATTAATAGAAGTGAAATGAGAATAAGGATGTTATAAGAAAGGGGAAAAGAATGTGAGATGACTAATGAAAAGAAAGATGGTTTTAACAGAATGGAGGGAGAAGAAATAGTCAAAGCAAGGAATAGAAACAGGATGTAGAAAGGGATAAATAAAATTTAACATAAAAATAGGAAAAAGAAGGACGAAAGCAAAATTAAGTAAGAAAGGGAAAGAATAAAATATGAGATTTAACATAAAACTAAAATAAAGATTAAAATGTATATAAAATAAAATACAAAATAGTGAAATAATAGGAACAAAATTGAAGACAACAAAATGATGTTTAAGAGCTATGTAATAGAAAAAAATAGTGCAAATAATGAAAAAGAATGAGTTAGAATTCATCTCAGCAATCTAGACTCTGTTTGCCTACTGCTTCCCCTTCTAGATCTGTCCCTGGTAATGTCAGCTGGTGTCCCAGCAAGTTTAGCCTGTTCAAAGTTACAAATGATCCCACAGTCTGTGACTGTCTCCTTCAGGCTTGGCTGGTTCTTGCTGTGCTGCCTATTGTCTTTTTATCAGTATAAGGCCCAGTGGTGTTCATCTAATGTCCAGCAGTACCCCATGTACCACCACCACCTGCCACTAGAGGGGGCTTCTGGTGCAATTGAGTGGGTGTGATTCCTGATTGTTTCTTCAAAGAAGCTGTTTATTCTTTAAGGAAGATGGTGGGAGTAATCTCCCATGCCTGCACCACACATCTTGGTCTGCCTCAGATTATATCCAATAATGTGTAGCTAATGATGAATTAGCTGTCTGTTTTGTATGATGGGTCAGTATGTGTAAAAGAGCCAGTTTTTTCCTGTTTGACTCTGTGAGCTGAGGCTGGATGGGGCACTGAATATCTCTTGCTGTGCTAATTTCTAATCTCTGCTATGCTTTCAGTGGAATAGGGCCCAAGGAGGGGCCAGCATAGCATTTGATATCATTTCATAAAGGGCTTCATTGGAGATTCCCTTTCTTTCCCCTGTGGATATGCACCTAGCAGGGGTTCTTGAGCTTGGCCTCACTGTTCTGAGGAGATTGCAATCCTGCAGGGGGCAGTTGGGCACACCTTCCTCTTTTCAGAGCTTTGTACCCTGTGGTAAGAGTGGCACTCCTGGCTGCAAAGAATCTCAGGTGCTCAGCTCTTCCCTATCCAGCTCCAAGCCCGCAGCTCTGTCAGGAGGCTCAGACCCAAAACTCCCATTCTGTGTATAGTGCCCATTTTGTCAACCAATTGGAGTGAGGCCCCATGAACACTTTGCTGTGCAGTATTCTACTCTTCCTGGCCACCTGGACTCAGTAGGCACAAATCTGGCCTCTGTGCTGGCAGGGCAGTTGTGTGCACATATAGGGTCCTTGCCCAGACATGCCTCAGCACTTCTCTTTTAAAAAGCCCTTATGTGGCACTTACACTGCAGGGTTGAGTACTGCCCAGCTCTTCACACACTCTACCTCCCCAAAAGACAAAAAATCTCTTCTAACCCAGGGCTGACCACAGCCTGCTAGCACCTTCAACAGTTTTAGGAGAGAGAATTTTTCTCTTGAACTCTCCCGGTGGGTGACGTAGCTATGAACATTCTGCTCATTGTGTGTGTGCAGCCTGAGTCTCTAAGACTCTGTATATCCTCCTAAGTTTCTCTCTGTTAGAGTTAGGTATTCCCTGTATGGGACCAATGCCCCCCACTCCAGGAGGGACAGGAGCTACTAAGCTGTATTTTCTGTTTGTTCTCTCCTCTGCTGCAGGTACGACTTATAGAATCTTTTACCAGATGATGTGTAGCATCCTCTGTACACCTTGGCTTCAAAAATTTTTATCAGCCAAGATGCCATTGATTATTCTTGTACTTGTCACAAGATCAACTGAAAATCCTTGCTGGTGGCATGAGTAAGTAGACTCAACTTCCACGTACTTGGCTGCCATCTTCATTTTTCTATATATTTAACTCTTAAAGATATTCAGCTGAGTATTTACGTCCTAATCTTTGGGTGTCACCTGAATTACTTTGCCATTTAAGGTCATCTTCTGATAAAATTAATTTAATTAATTGATTTATTAATTTTGGAATTCCATATATTTTTAGTTAATTTGGTATACTTTTCATTTCCTGCATATGTTTAAAAGTTTGAACCATGATATGATATTGATGTAAATAATACACATATGTTGTAGGGGTTTTTGAAGTACATTTTTCCTTACTCTAAAACATGTTAATAAAAAACTTCATTATTTAATTATAAACTTTTATTAATACTTTTTGTTTTACATATCACATTTATGGGAGGGGAGAGTTGGTATTTGTTGGAAGTGTGTTCAGCACTTTAATATGTTACTGAATTTTATTTTCATGACACTTTCACCAGGTAAAATGTTATTATACACTTTAACATAGAGTGTGGGAAATGAGGCCCAAGTCCATATAGTTATAAAACAGAGATCACACTCCCTCTGATGTTTAAGCCATGAAGCACATAGTCAATATATACTAACCCACTATACAGAAGAAAGTTGTAGAGAGGGACAATGAGATAATGCAGTGTCTTGTAGTCTAAAACAGCTGGCTAGTAGTATACTTAACTGTTATTTTACCCATAAAGTTTCTGTTTTGTTTTGTTGTTGTTTTATCACTCTTTTTCTCCTAGATTTTTCCACCCACATGTATATTGGATATTTTCACCTGTCTTCTGTTTTGTTTTGCAATTAAAAAAATATATATTTCATTCATTATTTTTGTACAGAAGGGCAAGGAAAGAGGAAGAAAGGAAGAAAAAGAGAGAAACATCAATTTATGGTTGCTTTTCACCTGCCTCCAGCAATGGACCTGACTGGAGACCTGGCTTGCAACCTGGTTATGTGCCCTGGCTGGGAGTTGAACCAGCCTCTTATCATAGTCTTAATCTCTTTATACCCTTATAAATACTGTCACATTTGCAGCTGAGAGTGTGATTAAGGTGTCATTATTTTGCCTAGATTCGTGGTTCTATTTTAGCAGCTTAATAACAGTATATGAGACATGGTGGAATGAGTGACTTTCAGTCACTAGTGAGAGAGAAGGATCCACAAAATAGCAACACAGCAGCTAAATTCAAAATACAACAAGAAATCCTAAAATGGCATAAAGGGCATCCCAAAGAAAGCAATTTCAGGAAATCTAGGTAATTGCCTCTTTGAACCCAATAGGACTCCTAGCACTAAAGTTTACACCATTCAGCAGATTAATTTAATATAATAGAAACAAACAAGATGAAACACCAAAAATGGTGGTAAAAAGAAATAACACCTCCCCAAAAGGAAAGGAGAACTCCCCAAAGAAAGTGAAATGAAATAGAAGCAAGCAAACTATAAGACATGGAATTCAAAATAATGATTATAGAGAAACTCAATGAGCTCAGCAAGGTCAAAGAAAACTGCGAACAACTCCAGGGGCACTAGGAATAACACTAGGGAAGCTACAAGGAACTTACTGATAACTAAAACAGCATCAAAAAGGGCATAGGAACTATCAATAAGAAACAGCAGGAAATAAAGAATACAATAACTGAAATAAATAACACAGTAGAAGGAATCAAAAGAAGATGAGATGAAGCAGAGGGTCAAATCAGCAAGCTTGAGGACAAGGTAGTAAAATATCCCAGAAAGAGCAACAAAGTTAAAAAAAAAAAAAAAAAAAAGGACTGAAATAAATAAAGAGGCTTTAAGAGAGCTGCATGAAAGCATGAAATGTAATAATATCCATATCATAGAGATAGCAGAAAGAAAAGAGGAACAAGGGATAGAAAAACCTTTTGGAGAAAGTAATGACAGAAAACTTCCCAAACTTCGTGAAAGAAAAAGTTACACAAATCCAGGAAGCACGGAGGGCCCCAATGTGCATGGACACAAAGAAACCCACACTAAGACACAACTTAATTAAAATGGCAACATTCAAAGACAAAGATATATTTCCAAAGTCAGCAAGAAACAATTAATAACATACATAAACCTCCATTATGACTATCAGCCGATTTCTCAATAGAAACACTACAGGCCAAAAGAGAATGGCAAAACATATTCCCAGCAATAAAAAGCAAAAGCCTAAAACCAAGACTGCTTGATCCAGTAAGAATCTCATTCAAAATGGAAGGGGAAATAAGGAGTTTTCAAGAAAAAAGAAAACTGAAAGAATACATCTCCACCAAACCAGCATAGAAATAGATGTTTAAAGAACTGCTATAAGAAAATGAAGAGAGGAAAAAAGATGGCAACACAGTAGAGAGCAGTGCTGATGGTGTTCTCGAGTACCAGAGCAGCTAGAGGACAAGATAGGGAGCGTGAGATGTCTTCAGGACCCTAAGAATTGGAGCAGTCAGCATCTGAACACAGGGGAGCACAGCCCAGAGGCAGTGGAGACCAGCAGGAGAGTAGGGGAGGTGGTTCCTGAACCGACCAGCTGGCCAGCCGAGGTCGGCTCTGGGCAGTGGCAGCTCTGCCCAGAGGGGTGCATTTGACAGAGGCCAGCTCCGGGCTCCCTGGTGACTAGAAGTCTGAGCAGTGAAGTGTGGGCAGCAAAGGCAAATGCCTGAGGGAATGAGGAATTGAACCCCTGCAGGGGAGGGACTGTGTGATAGACTCGCTCCAGCAACAGGGAGAGGAAGCTCCTCACAGGGCTAGAGGTGGAGGAGAAGAGTCCTGTGGGGAGCAGGAGCTGGTGAACAGGGAAGTGCATCGGCCGGGGCGTCGAGAGGGCCAAAAATGGTGCTCCTGAATCACCAGGGAAACAGCAGCTTGAAGCCCCTGCGAGGGGAAATGCCCAGCCCTGTGCAACCACACAGGCCCCCAGGCACTACAGAAACTCCAAACTGCAAGCCGGGAATGAATAGTGAGGACAACTGACCCACCCATTGCCCAAGACAAAGGCCACACTGCCCACGCCTGGGAGGGGCTCATCACAGAGGCCACGTAAAGGACTCCGCAGAGAGCTGGTTGGCTTGGAGGATTGGCAGTCCCCGGGGGAGTAGGGCAGTGTTGGTGGACCCCAGGCACTGTTGACAGACAGGGGCTGCCTCCCCCAGAAACTACAGGGGTGGGGCCAGTGGTCACAGGGACCAGAGAGGTTGCAGGCTGCCCTGATGGGGTGCTGGGTGCCCATAGTGGGCAGGAACCTCCGCCAGGAGTGGGAGGGGACACCCCGCGGGCTCCAGAATACTGGCAGCCCAAAACCCAGCTAGGCTACTGGAGGCCCAGCCTACCTGGGGGCTGACACTCAGAATCAGCCCTGACTGTGACAATCAGAGGCCATGCTACAACAAGACCGGCTAGACTATAGACTGCAAAGACCTGACCAAGAAAAAGAGGCAGCCTCAGGAAATGGATTGCTGCTAAACTCAAACATCTGAGTTATACCGAGAGCTATATGAACTATTAATACCCAACATATCCTTTCCAAAAGTTACTTCTCACATATTCTTAATCCACCCCCTACCTCAATCCACCTAAATACCCAAGACCCTCCCCCTATTCTTGAATTAAAGTGTACTTATTCTCTGGATACAACACATTCACAGTCCTCAATCTAAGTATTCCTCCCTTCACCAGCCACCTAAACCCTTTCTTTATTCTTTTCTTCCTTCCTTTTTCTTTCTTTTCTTTTCTTTTTTCTTTTTTCTTTTTTTTCTTTTCTTCCTATTAAACCCCACAGGTTCTGGCTCCACCTGGACCAATCAGAGATCAAAAAAGGTGAACAGACACCTAAAACCTTTCTTTATTAATATTGATTTCTCTTTCTCTTGTGACTTTCTCCTGTTTTTTCTTTCTTTCTTTCTTTCTTTTTTTCCCTCTGCTAAAAGCCCTCAGGTTCAGGCCCCATCTGGACCAATTAGGGATTATTAAGGGTGAACAGACATCTAAACCCTTTCTTCTTATTATTATCATTTTTTTTCCTTTTGTTTTTTTGTTTTGTTTTGTTTTGTTATTTGTTTTTTTGTTTGTTTTGTTTGTTTTTTGTTTTTTTGTGCTAAAAGCCCACAGGTCCAGAATACAACCAGAAAGCCCAAATAAAGGACACACCAAGAATAGCAAGTGGAGAAAATCTGGGAGACGGCAACATTGAACTCCACAAATCTCCTATCACAGAAGGGTGCCCAACTAAGGCAAGGAAGCAAAGCAGGTTAACCCAAGGAAAAAGCAAACAAACAAACAATAAATAAAAAGCAAGCAAGAACAGACACCAAAATGGGGCGGGGGGGGGGGGGGAATCAGTCCATCACCAAAAGGAAAAGAAGAATCCCCAGAGAGACCAAATAATGAAACAGAGGCACCTGGAATATCAGATAAGGAATTCAAAATAATAATGATAGAGAAGCTCAGTGAACTCAGCCACATCAAAGAAAACTATACACAACTCCAGGAGAACTACAAAGAACTCCAGAGAAGTTAAAAAGAACTCCAGGGAAGTTACAAAGAACTTACTCAGAGCTACAACAGCATGAAAAAAAGACATAGAAACTATCAATAAGTGCCAGTAGAAAATGAAGAATACAATTTCTGATTTGAAGAATACAGTGGAAGGAATAAACAGCAGGCTAGAGGAAGAAGAGGACCAGATCAGTGAGTTGGAGGATAATGTAGACAAATACTCCAAGACAGTACAAGAGAAAAAAAAAAGGCTGAACAAGACTGAAGAGGGGTTAAGACAGCTGCAGGACAACATGAAATGTAACAACATCTTTATCATAGGGATACCAGAAGGAGAAGAGAAACAAGTAATGGAAAACCTGTTAAAAAAAGTCATGATAGAAAATTTCCCTAACATGATGAGTGAAAACATTAATCAAGTTCAGGAAGGACAGAGGGTCCCAATGAAGATCAACCCAAACATACCAACACCAAGGCACATTATTATTAAAATGGAGCATTTCAAAGACAAAGAGAGAATCCTAAAAGCATCAAGAGAGAAACGACAAATAACATACAAAGGGGCTCCAATAAGGCTATCAAATGATTATTCAACAGAAATAATTCAAGCCAGAAGGGAATGGCAAAAAGTACTTCAAGTCATGGGAAACAAAGGCCTGCGACCAAGAATACTCTACCCAGCAAGGCTCTCATTCAAGATAGAAGGAGAAATAAGGAGCTTCCCAGACAAAAAAAAAAAAAAAAAAAAAAAAGAATCAAAGAATACATCTCTACCAAACCAGCATTGCAAGAAATGCTAAAGGGTCTTCTATAAAAATAAGGAAACAAATAAAGTGAAGAAACAGAGAAAGCCAAAGAGGAATACAGACACAAAGGGAGAAAATGGCAATGAATAAGTATCAATCAATAATAACGTTAAATGTAAATGGATTAAATGCACCAATCAAAAGACATAGGGTAGCCGAATGGATGAGACAACATGACCCACATATATGCTCTCTTCAAGAGACATACCTAAGAACAAAAGATCAACACAGATTGAGAGTGAAGGGATGGAAAACTATATATCAAGTAAATGGACATGAAAAAAAAAGCTGGAGTAGCACTACTAATTTCAGACAAAATAGATTTTACAATGAAGGCCATAAAAATGGACAAAGGTGGACATTTCATAATACTTAAGGGAACAATCCCTCAAGAAGAAATAATACTGATGAACATATACACACCCAACATGGGAGCTCCAAAATATATAAGGAAAATCTTGGAAGACTTTAAGAAAGACATAGACAACAACATACTAATAGTAGGGGATTTTAATACCCCACTATCAACAATGGGCAGATCTTCCCAACAAAATATCCGCAAAGATGTTGTGGCATTGAACAACACTCTAGAGAAAATGTACCTAACTGATGTATATAGAGTCTTTTACCCAAAGAAGCAAAATGCACATTCTTTTCAAATTCACATGGATCATTCTCCAAGATAGACCACATGTTATGTCACAAGACAAGCCTCCAAAAATACTGGAAAATTGAAAACATACAAAGTATCTTCTCAGATCACAATGGCTTGAAACTAGAAACCAATCTCAAGGGAAAAAAATAAAAATTCTCCAACTCATGGAGACTGAATAACATGCTTTTAAGTAATGAAGGGGTCAACAATGAGATCAAAGATGAAATCAAAAAGTTCCTGGAAACAAATGAAAATGAACACACAACAGCCCAAAACCTATGGGATACAGCAAAGGCAGTTCTCCTGGGGAAATTTATAGCAATACAGGCCTTTCAAAAAAGGTTACAAGAAGTTTATAAAAACGACCTAACCACAAAGCTGCAAGAACTAGAAGAGCAACAACAAACAAAGCCCAGAGCAAGTAGAAGGAAGGAAATCATCAAGATCAGAGCAGAACTAAATAACTCAGATATTCAAACTACAATTTGAAGAATAAACAGGTCCAGGAGCTAATTCTTTGAACAAAATTGACAAGCCCTTATCCAGACTCATCAAGAAAAAGAGAGGACCCAAATAAACAGAATCAGAACTGAAAGAGGGGAAATCACAACTGATACCTCAGAAATACAAAAGATTGTAAGAAATTACTACAAACAACTATATGACAAAAATATGACAACCTGGATGAAATGGACACATTTCTGGAAAGGTATATAATCTACCAAAACTGAACCCAGAAGAAGCAGAAAGCCTGAATAGGCCAATAACAACTAGTGAAATTAAAGAAGTAATCCAAAATCTCCCAAAACACAAAAGCCCTGGACCAGATGGCTACACAGGTAAATTTTACCATACATATAAGAAGAACTAACTACTATCCTCCTCAAACTATACCAAAAAATGCAGGAAGAGGGAAGACTCCCAAACTCTTTTTATGAGGCCAATATTATTCTAATCCCAAAACCAGGGCAAGACACAACTAAGAAAGAAAGCTACAGGCCAATATCTCTGATGAACATAGATGCTAAAATTCTCAACAAAATATTGCCCAACCGGATTCAGCAGTACATTACAAAGATCATACACCATGATCAAGTGGGCTCCATCCCAGGGATGCAGGGATGGTACAACATTTGTAAATCAATCAATGTAATACACCACATCAACAAATTGAAAGATAAAAACCATATGATCATATCAATAGATGCTGAAAAAGCATTTGATAAAGTGCAGCAACCATTTATGATAAAAACCCTCAGCAAAATGGGAATAGAGGGAGCATACCTCAACATCATAATGGCCATCTATGAGAAACCTGAAGCCAACATCATACTTAATGGACAAAAACTGAAAACTTTCCCCCTCAGATCAGGGACGAGACAAGGCTGCACACTTTCTCCACTTCTATTCAACATTGTCTTGGAAGTTCTAGCTATAGCCATCAGAGAAGAAAAAGGAATCAAAGGTATCCAAATTGGAAAGGAGGAAGTCAAACTGTCATTATTTGCAGAAGATAGGATAGTGTATATACAAAACCCGATTGGCTCCACCAAAAACTTACTTGACCTAATAAGCAAATTTAGTAAAATAGCTGGGTATAAAGTCAATATCCAGAAATCAAAAGCATTTTTGTATACCAATAATGAAAAAACAGAAATAGAAGCGAAGAAACAAATCCCATGTACCATAGCAACAAGAAAAATAACGTACCTAGGAATCAACTTAACTAAGGAGGTCAAAGACCTGTACTCAGAAAACTACAGAACAATGAAGAAAGAAATCAAGGAGGAGGACACAAATAAATGGAAGCATATATCATGTTCATGGATGGGAAGAATGAACATCATTAAAATGTCCATACTACCCAAAGCAATCTACAGATTCAATGCAATCCCAATTAAAATACCAATGACAGACTTCACAGAAATAGAAAAAATACTTCAAAAATTTATATGGAGCCAAAAATGCCCATGAATAGCCACCACAATCTTGAGAAAGAAGAACAAGGTAGGAGGAATCAATACCGGACTTCAAACAATACTACAAGGCTACTGTCATCAAAACAGCCTTGTACTGGCATAGGAACAGACATATAGATTAATGGAACAGAATAGAGAGCCCAGAAATTAACCCAGGACTCTATGGTCAACTAATACATGACAAAACATCAAATGGAGTAGAAACAGTCTCTTCAATAAATGGTGTTGGGAGAACTGGACAGCAACATGCAAAAAGATAAAACTAGACCACCAACTTACAACATACACCAGAATATACTCAAGATGGATAAAGGATTTAAACATAAGCAGTGCCACCATAAAGGTCCTGGAGAAAAATACAGGCAGTAAACTTTCGGATATCCTATGCAGAAATAAGTTTACTGATATTTCATCAAGGGCAAAGAAAATCAAAGAACGAATCAACCAATGGGACTATATGAAATTGAAAAGTTTCTGTTCAGCTAAAGAAAATATCAGCAAAATTCAAAGGGAACCAACTGTATGGGAAAACATAATTGCCAATGAGACCTCACACAAGGGTCTGATCTCCAAAATTTATAAAGAACTAATGTGACTCAACACCATGGAGACAGACATCCCAGTTAAAAAAATGGGCAAAGGACCTGAACAGACAACTCACTGAGGAAGATATGCAAAGGACTCAGAGGCATATGAAGGAATGCTCAACCTCACTAGTCATCAGAGAGATGCAAATTAAAACCACAATAAGATACCACCTCACACCTGTCAGAATGGCAATCATTAGCAAATCAACAAACAACAAGTATTGGCGAGGATACGGGCCAAAGGGAACTCTCATAAATTGTTGGTGGGAATGTTAGCTGGTGAAGCCGCTGTGGAAAACAGTATGGGGTTTCCTTAGAAAACTAAAAATGGAACTGCCTTTTGATCCAGCAATTCCACTACTGGGACTATACCCAAAGAATCCTGAAACACCAATTCATAACAGCCTATGTACACCTATGCTCATAGCGGCACTGTTTCCAATAGCCAAGTGCTAGAAACAGCCTAAGTGCCCATCAGTGGATGTTTGGATGAAAAATCTTTGGTACATTTACACAATGGAATTCTATATAGCAGAAAGAAAGAGGGAACTTGTACCCTTTACAACAACATGAATGGAACTGCAGAATATTATGCTTAGTGAAATAAGCCAGTCAGTGCAGGACAACTATCATATTATCTCACCCATTATGGGACAATAATGAGAAAAACTAACAACAAGCAAAACAGAACCAAATATATGAATACAATGAATAGACCTTCAGTGGTCAGGGGGAAAGGGGTTTGGGGGAGGGGGCAGGCAGAGGCAAGAAATGGGAGCAGCTTAGACAAGAACCTAGTATAAAGGAAGCATGGACATGGACAACAGGTGGGATTCACTTTGGGGGGAATGGGTGGGTGGGGATGGGGACAGAGGGGAGCAAAAATGGAATGGATGTAATACAACAGCAATAAAATTAAAAAAAATTAAATTAAATACAAATCACAGTTTTAAAAAAGGCAAATAAAAAGAAAAGAAAATGAAGAGAGAATGTAGAGAGAAGCCATTTGGTCTGAAAAGGGGTTCTGGCACGATGGCAGAAGAGTAAGTGGTGCTAGACCAATCTCCTCACAGGTCACATCTGGAATTACTTTTTTGCAAAGAATGTCAGATGGAATTATCAACAGAACACCAGATGGAAAGAAGTCTCATAATCACAGATGAAACAGAAGAGGATGCTTCATCACAACGTGACTGGTAGAAATCATCGAAACATGAGATGGCTGGCTGGGTCCCCACTGGAGGCAGCAGCTGCAGGGACTGAGCTGAGGGCTTCACCTGAGAAGCCCCCCAGCTGGTCCCCTAGCTGGGTGTCCCCAGGCTGGGTGTCCCAGCCTATAGCAACCTGGCAGAGGGTAGAGCAGCATACAGCTGAGAAGGGTGGAAAGCCTTGGAGTTTACTAGCCTAAGAGAGCCCCGGAGAGAGAGAACTACTAGGGTGACCACAATGAAAACATATTGGCCCCCTTCTACCCTGGGCTCTAGCTGAGGGAGGGTAGAGAGGACTGGAGACACTTAGGGAGAGTTTGCCACAGTGGCTTAGAGGAGAGAAGTGGGGAAGCAGCCATGGAGATACTGGCGATGACTCATTGCCCACACCTCAGGCAGACTGGGCTGCACCAAGTGGCTTCCATATGAAGGGCCCTCGTAGCCCTGCACACTGTAAGCAATCTGCCCCACCCAGTGGCGCCTGAGCCTGGCACCTGATCACAATTCTTTGACTTACATCTAAATAAACCTGTTCTGACCTGCTCCATCTGAGCATAGATACAATAGCTGCCATCTAAAGAGATGTCTCCTGCCCAACAATGCCTGGGCCTGGTAGCTGATTACAAACTTTCTGACTTACAGCTGGGATAGTTAGTCAGCCCCACACAGTGACATGCAAGCCCTGTGGCTGACTTTAGATTCATTGCTTTGCAGCTGAATCAATCCTTCTTGCTCAACAGCACCTGGGCTTGGAGGCTGATTACAAACTCTCTGACTTACAGCTGGGTCAGACAGTCAGCCTCACATAGTGGCAAGTCAGCCTGGTGACTGATCGTGGATTCATAGGTTCACAATTGAGTTGGTTTGTCCTGCCATTGGCCCCTGGGCCGGACGGCTGATCACAGACTCTTTGGATTACAATTGAATCTTCCAGTCTAGCCCAGTGGTCCCTTAGCCTGGCAGCTGATCACAGATTCACTGGGTTACAATATAATCATTCAGTGAGCCCAGTGCCACCTGAGCATGGTGGCTAATCACAGATTCATTGCATTACAATTGAACCTTGCTGTCTAGCCTAGCAGCTCCTGAGCCTGCTGAACACATTCATTGGATGACAATTGGATCTTGTTGCTTAGCCTAGTGATGCCTAAGCCTGGTGGCTGATCACAAATTCACTGATTTACACCTGAATCTGTTCCCACCAGGTGGCACCTAAGATGGCAGTTGATCCAGTGGATTACAATTAAACCTCTGTGTCTAGCCTAGCATGGCCTGAGTTTGGTAGCTGATTTATTGATTTATAACTGAATCAGTTGGTCACCCCACGCAGCATCTGAGCCTGGTGGTGGATCACAGACTAATTAGATTACAGCTAAATCAATCCTCCTAGCACAGTAGTTCCTTAACCTGGCAGCTGATCATAGTCTGATGGGATTACAACAAAGCCTAAATATAGGGAGAAAAAGAAACAGCCAATCACCAAAAGGAAAGGAAGAATATCCAGAAAGATCACTAAATGAAACAGAGGTAAGCAAATATTAGCTATAGAATTCAAAATAATGATGATAGAGAAGCTCAATGAGCTCAGCCAGCTCAAAGAAAACTAAAAAAAATCTCCCAGAGAACTACAAAAACCTCCAGAAAAGCTACAAGGAACTTACTGAGAACTATACCAACATTAAAAAGGACTTAGAAACTATCAGTAAGAGCCAGGAGGAAATGAAGTATACAATTTCTCAACTGAAGAATACAATAAAAGTAACCAACAGCAGGCTAGAGAAAGCAGAGGATTGGACCAGCAAGCTGGAGGACAATGTAGTAAAATATTTCAGGACAGTGCAACAGAATGAAAAAAGACCGAACAAGAATGAAGAGGTTTTAAGAGAGCTGCAGGACAACATGAAATGCAATAATATCCCTATTATACCAGAAGAGAAACAAAAAATGGAAAACCTGTTCAAAAAAGTAATGATACAAAATTTCCCTTACATGATAACTGAAAAGGTAAATCAAATTCAGGAAGCACAGAGGGTATCAATTAAGAGGGATCGAAATAGACCCTTTCCAAGACATTATAATTAAAATGGCCAATTTCAAGGATAAAGAGAGAATCCTAAAAGCATCAAGAGAGAAACAGCAAATAACATATAACAGGGTTTTAATAAGGCTATCAAATGATTGTTCAACAGGAACAATACAAGCCAGAAGGGAATGGCAAAAAAAATATTTCAAATAATGGGAAACAAAGGCCTGCAACCAAGAATACTCTACCCAGCAAGGCTCATTCAAAATGCAAAAATAAATAAGATGTTTCCAAGAAAAATAAAGACTGAAATAATACATCTCTACCAAAGGAGCATTGCAAGAAATGCAAAAGGATCTGCTTTTAAAGAAAGAAGAAACAGAGAGAGACAAAGAGGAACACAGGTACAAAAGGGGAAAATTGCAATAAATAGGTATTAATCAATAATAACCTTAAATGTAAATGGAGTAAATGCACCAATCAAAAGACATAGGGTAGCTGAATCGATAAGAAAACATTACCCACGTATATGCCATTTTCAAGAGACTGATCTCAGGACTCTCAGGACAAAAGATTGACACAGTAGAAATAGAAGGGATGGAAAAATATATATCAAGCAAATGGACATGAAAAAAAGGCTGGAGCAGCAATACTTATTTCAGACAAAATAGATTTTACAATGAAGGCTATAAAAAGAGACAAAGAAGGACATTTCATAATACTTAAGAAAACAATCCATCAAACAGAGGCAAAGAAGGGGAGCAGCTTAGACAAGAACCTAGTATAAAGGAACCATGGACATGGACAACAGGTGGGATTGACTTTGGGGGGAAAGGGTGGATGGGGAGGGGGACAGACGGGAGAAAAAAAGGGATGGATGTAATACAACAATAAAATTAAAAGAAAAAAAATCAATCAAAAAAAAAAGGAAGATATAGCTCTGGTAAACATATATGCACCCAAAATAGTAACTCCCAAATATATAAGGAACATCTTGGAGAACTTCAAGAAGGATATATACAGCAACCCACTAATAGTAGGGGATTTTAATACCCCAATATCAACAATGGACAGATCTTCCAAACAAACAAACAAAAAAAAACCAAGGATATTGAGGAAATTTACCTAACCAATATACCGGGAACCTTCCACCCCAAAGAAACAAAATACACATTCTTTTCAAATGCAAATGGAACATTCTCAAAAATAGACCACATGGTAGGTCACAAGACAAGCCTCCACAAATACAGGAAAATTGAAATCATACCTAGCATCTTCTCAGATCACAATGGATTGAAACTAGAAACCAATCTCAAGGGGAAAAACCAAAAACACTCTAACTCATGAAGACTGAATAGCATGATTTTCAGTAAGGAATGGGTAAACAATGAGACCAAAGATGAAATCAAAATGTTTCTGGAAACAAATGACAATGAATACCCAGCAGCCCAAAACCTATGGGACACAGCAAAGGCATTCTTAATTAGGAAATTCATAATAATACAGGCCTACCTGAAATGGTCAGAAGAAGTTTATACAAGCAACCTAACAATAAAGATGCAAGATCTAGAGGAGCAACAACAAACAAAGCCTAGAGCAAGTAGAAGGAAGGAAATCATCAAGATCAGAGCAAAATTCAATAACTTAGAGACTCAAACTACAATTCGAAGAATCAGTAAGTCAAGGAGCTGGTTCTTAAAAAAAAAAAAAATTGACAAGCCTTTAACCTGACTCATCAAGAAAAAGAGAGAGACAATCCAAATAAACAGAATCAGAAATGAAAGAGGAGAAATCACAACTAATACTTCAGAAATACAAAGGATTGTAAGGAATAACTACAGACAAATATATGAGAAGAAATATGACAATCTGGGGGAAATGGACAAATTTCTGGAAATTTATAATCTACCAAAACTGAATCCAAAAGAAGCAGAAACCCTGAATAAACCAATAATAACTAGTGAAATTGAGAACTAATCCAAAATCTTCCAAAGCACAAGAGCCCTGGACGAGATGGCTACACAGGTGAATTCTACTAAACATTTAAAGAATTAACTCCTATTCTTCTCAACGTATTCCAAAAAATCCAAGAAGAGGGAAGATTCACAAACCCATTCTATGAGGCCAATACTATTGTAATCCCCAAATCAGGTCAATATACATCTAAGAAAGAAAATTATAGGCCAATGTATCAATGATGCTAATACAAAATACTGGCCAATTGGATCCAGCAATACGTAAAATTGATCATACACCATGATCAAGTGAGTTTCTTCCCAAGGATGCAAGGATGGTACAACATTTGCAAATCAAAATAAAAGATGAAAACCATATGATCATATCAATAGATGCTGAGAAAGCATTTGAGAAAGTACAGCAACAATTTATGATAAAAACATTCAGCAAAATGGGAATAGAGAAAGCATATATCAATGCAATAAAGGCCAAATATGAGAAACCTGAAGTCAATATCATACTCAACAGGCAAAAGCTTTCCCCCTGGGATCAAGAACAAGACAAGGCTGTCCAATTTCTTCACTTCTGTTCAATATCATTTTGGAAGTTCTAGCCATAGCTATCAGAGAAGAAAAAGGAATCAAATCCAAATTGGAAAGGAGGAAGTCAAACTCTCATTATTTGCAGATGACATGATAGTGTACATACAAAACCCAATAGGCTCCACCAAAAACTTACTCAACCTAATAAGTAAATTTAGCAAAATAGCTGGGTATAAAGTCAATATCCAGAAATCAAAAGCATTTTTGTATACCAATAATGAAACATCAGACATAGAAGCTAGAAAACAAATCTCATTTACCATAGCAACAAGAAAAATAAAGTACTTAGGAATGAACTTAACCAAGGAGGTGAAAGACCTGTACTCAAAAAACTACAAAACATTGAAGAAATTAAGGAATATATAAATAAATGGAAGCATATACCATGTTCATAGACAGGAAGAATGAACATCATTAAAATGTCCATACTACCCAAAGCAATCTACATATTCAATGCAATCCCAATTAAAATACCAATGACAGACTTCACAGAGATAAAAAAAATACTTCAAAAAATTTTATAGAGACAATAATACCCACAAATAGCCACATCAATCTTCAGAAATTTCAATACCAGACATCAAAGTATATTACAAGGCTACTGTAATCAAAACAGTCTGGTACTGGCATAAGAATGGACATATAGATAAATGGAATAGAATAAAGAGCCCAGAAATAAACCCAGGGCTCTATGGTCAATTAATATTGAACAAAGGGGGGAGGAACATAAAATGGAGTAAAAACAGTCTCTTCTACAAGTGGTGTTGGGAGAACTGGAAAGTGACATGCAAAAAAATAAAACTAGGCCACCAACTTACACCATATACCAAAATAAACTCAAGATCAATAAAGGACTTAAACATAAGTAATGCCGCCATAAAGGTCCTGGAGAAATACATAGGCAGTAAAATTTTAGATATCCTATGCAGCAATATGTTAACTGATACTTCTCCAAGGGCAAAGGAAATCATAGAACAAATAAACAAATGGGACTGTATTAAACTGAAAATATTTTGTTCCGTTAAAGAAAATACCATCAAAATTTAAAAAAAGCAGTTGTATGGGAAAACATTTTCCAATGATACCTCAAACAAGGGCTTGATATTCAAAATATATAAGGAACTCATGCAACTCAATACCTGGGAGACAGACACCCCAGTTAAAATAATATGCAAAGGACCTGAACAGACAACTCCCTGAGGAAGACATACAAAGACCCCAAAAGCATGTGAAGGAATGCTCCACATCAGTAGCCATCAGAGAGATGAAAATTAAAGCCACAATAAGATACCACCTCATACCTGTCAGAATAGCCATCATCAACAAATCAACAAACAACAAGTGCTGGAGAGCATGTGGAAAAAAAAGAACCCTGATGCACTGCTGGTGGGAATGCAGGTTAGTGCAACCACTATGGAAAACAGTATGGACTTTCCTCAAAAAATTAAAAATAGAACTGCCTTGTGACCCAGCAATTCCACTGCTAGATCTATCCCCTCCCTGCCCCCAGCAAAAAAACCCCGAAAAACAAAAAGCCCTGAAACACCAATTCAGAAGAACCTATGCACCTTGATCTTCATAGTAGCACTATTCTCAATAGCCAAGTGCTGGAAACAGCCTAAGTGCCCATCAGTGGATGAATGGATCAAAAAACTGTGGTACATTTATACAATGGAATACTACATAGTGGAAAGAATTCTACTTTTTATGATAGCATGGTTGGAACTGGAGAGTATTACCCTTAGTGAAATAAATCAGACGATAAATGACAAATACCATATAATTTCTCCCAATATGAGAAACTAATGAACAAAACAAACAGACAAACAGAATGGAACCAGAGACATGGAAAACAAGGAATAGACTGACAGTGACTGTAGTTGTGGAGGGAGGGGAAGATGGGGAAAAGAAGGGGAAGGGTTTAGTCAAGAAGCACGTATGAATGACCCATGGACATGGATAATGAGAGTAGGATTGGGAGAGGAGATGGGTTGGGTGGGGCAGGGGAGAGGAATAGGGGGAAAATTAAACAATTGTTATGTAACAACAATAAACTAATAAAAACAAAATAAAAAAATAATTATATATGTAAAGACATAAACATAGACATAAAATAAAATAAAATTGATTATGCTGTTACATTTGTCCCAGTGTTTTTCCTTTTCTCTTCTGAACCCAGCACTCTCTTCCCACCAGCAATCCCACGCTTCTCAGTTTATGTCCATGAGTCACGCATGTAAGTTCTTTGGATTTTCCTCTTCTTGTACTATTATTAACCTCTCCCTGTCTATAAAAACTACTCTTATCTCACTTTTTATTTATATATATTTTTTGCTACCTAACACTAATACGCTGTTCTTTCTAAAATTTATTTACTGTGAAAGTGACTTATATCACTTCAGGGCTGATTAATTGAATTCCTGATGCAGACAGCTTGCTGCGCCCCATCCCCCCACCCGCAGTGTGGTCCCCTGGAACATCCTATTGAAAAGTAAGTACCACAGAATTGAAGCAGTCTGGGATCCTGAGCTGCCTCGTGGAGAACAGCTGCTTTGGAGAGATGCCCAGACTGCAGAGCACTCTGAGCAAGAAATCAACTTTGTTGTGCTAAGTCCCTAAAATTTTGCATTCTTTTTAACTGCAGTATAACCTAATCTATTCTGATTGACACAATATAAGCAGTGTTTGGGACATAAGTAGAGAGGAATTCAATAGAGCCTGTTCAATGATTTGAATAACTAAGTATGCTGCTAGAAGTAATAGCTATAAAAAAAAAAATGACAGATGTATAAACATTCCAAATTATCAAGAAAAAACACACACATACAATGCAAAATATACGCATTGTTTACAGAAAGACTAAAACAAAACAGTGGGAAAAATGACAATTAGGCAAGCATATATATTATTTAAATAAATGTAATTGGGCTTTCTATTAGAACCAAGAACAGAACCTACTAATATATTGTGCACAAAAATATAGACAATTACAAAATATCCCAGAAAGCCAAACATACAAAAAATGAACATAGACATCCTGGCAGTAGGCAAACAAAAGTCAAAAAGTAGGAATTAACTATTGAAATTAAAAATATATAATACAATTATAATGGAATGAAAGGGAATATGCATTCATTGACTAACTGTCATAGAACTAAGTCATAAGGAAATCCAAGGAAAAAAGACAGAAACACATTTGTAACAGAAAATGTTTTCCTTTCTTGTTTATGTTGACTTAAATTAAAACAGAGGTGAATATGTAAAATATGTAATAATATTAATATACTTGTAACTTTTCCAATTCTGAACAATTGATAATAGAAAATATTTTATATATGCTATGAACTTTTTAAAATTTATAATGTAACAAAATAATCAGTTTTAAAAAGTCAAAATAATATAAACAGGAGAGAAGAGGGCAACAGAGTAGAGAGCAGTGCTGATGGTGTTCTCGAGTACCAAAGCAGCTAGAGGACAAGATAGGGAGCTGGAGACATCTTCAGGACTCTAGGAATTGGAGTGGGCAGCAACTGGACACAGGGGAGCACAGCCCAGAGGCAGAGGAGGCCAGAAGAACAGTAGCCCACAGGCCGAGAATACAAGCAGACAGCCCAAATAAAGGACACACCAAGAACAGCAAGTGGAGAAAATCTGGAAGACAGCAACATTGAACTACACAAATCTCCTATCACAGGAGGGTGCTCAACTAAGGCAAGAAAGCAAAGCAGGTTAGCCCAAGGAAAGAAAATAAATAAATAAATAAATAAATCAAAAGCAAGAACAGACACCCAAAATGGGGAAAAAAAGAATCAGTCCATCACCAAAAGGAAAGGAAGAATCCCCAGAAAGAACACAAAATGAAACAGAGGCACCTGGAATATCAGATAAGGAATTCAAAAGAATGATGATAGAGAAGCTCAGTGAGCTCAGCCACATCAAAGAAAACTGTAAACAACTCCAGGAGAACTA
>PVIW01014581.1:0-22817 GCA_004026585.1 Noctilio leporinus
CCATTTCATCCAGGTTGTCATATTTTTTGTCATATAGTTGTTTGTAGTAATTTCTTACAATCTTTTGTATTTCTGAGGTATCAGTTGTGATTTCCCCTCTTTCAGTTCTGATTTTGTTTATTTGGGTCCTCTCTCTCTTTTTCTTGATGAGTCTGGATAAGGGCTTGTCAATTTTGTTTATTTTTTCAAAGAACCAGCTCCTGGACCTGTTGATTCTTCGAATTGTAGTTTGAATCACTGCGTTATGTAGTTCTGCTCTGATCTTGATGATTTCCTTCCTTCTACTTGCTCTGGGCTTTGTTTGTTGTTGCTCCTCTAGTTATTGCAGATTTGTGGTTAGGTCGTTTTTATAAACTTTTTGTAACCTTTTTTGGAAGGCCAGTATTGCTATAAATTTCCCCCTGAGAACTGCCTTTGCTGTGTCCCATAGGTTTTGGGCTGTTGTGTGTTCATTGTCATTTGTTTCCAGGAACTTTTTGATTTCATCTTTGATCTCATTGTTGACTCCTTCATTGCTTAAAAGCATATTATTCAGTCTCCATGAGTTAGAGAATTTATGGGTTTTCCCCTTGAGATTGGTTTCTAGTTTCAAGCCATTGTGATCTGAGAAGATACTTTGTATGATTTCAATTTTCCTGTATTTGTGGAGGCTTGTCTTGTGACGTACCATGTGCTCTATCTCTGAGAATGATCCATGTGCATTTGAAAAGAATGTGTATTTTGCTTCTTTGAGGTAAAAGACTCTGTATACATCAGTTAGGTCCATTTCCTCTAGAGTGTTGTTCAGTGCCATAACATCTCTGGGGATTTTTTGTTAGGAAGATCTGTCCATTATTGATAGTGGGGTATTAAAATCCCCAATTATTAGTGTGTTGCTGTCTATGTCTTTCTTAAAGTCTTCCAAGATTTTCCTTATATATTTCAGAGCTCCTATGTTGGGTGTGTATATGTTTATCAGAGTTATTTCCTCTTGATGGATTGTTCCCTTAAGTATTATGAAATGTCCATCTTTGTCCCTTTTTATGTTCTTCATTGTAAAATCTATTTTATCTGAAATCAGTATTGCTACTCCAGCTTTTTTTTCATGTCCATTTGCTTGATATATAGTTTTCCATCCCTTCACTCTCAATCTGTGTCGATCTTTTGTTATGAGGTGGGTCTCCTGAAGACAGCATATATGTGGGTCATGTTGTCTTATCCATTCAGCTACCCTATGTCTTTTGATTGGTGCATTTAATCCATTTACATTTAAGGTGATTATTGATTGATACTTATTCATTGCCATTTTCTCCATTTGTGTCTGTATTCCTCTTTGGCTTTCTCTGTTTCTTCCTTTTATTTGTTTACTTATTTTTATAGGAGACCCTTTAGCATTTCTTGCAATGCTGGTTTGGTAGAGATGTATTCTTTCAGTCTTTTTTTTTTTTTTTTTTTTGTCTGGGCAGCTCCTTATTTCTCCTTCTATTTTGAATGAGAGCCTTGCTGGGTAGAGTATTCTTGGTTGCAGGCCTTTGTTTACCATTGCTTGCAATTCTTTTTTGCCATTCCCTTCTGGCTTGAATTGTTTCTGTTGAATAATCATTTTATAGACTTATTGGAGCCCCTTTGTATGTTATTTGTCTTTTCTGTCTTGATCCTTTTAGGATTCTCTCGTTGTCTTTGAAATTAGCCATTTTAATAATAATGTGCCTTGGTGTTGGTCTGTTTGGGTTGATCCTCATTGGGACCCTCTGTGCTTCCTGAACTTGATTAATGTTTTCACTCATCATGTTAGGGAAATTTTCTATCATGACTTTTTGAACAGGTTTTCCATTCCTTGTTTCTCTTCTCCTTCTGGTATCCCTATGATACGGATGTTGTTATGTTTCATGTTGTCCTGCAGCTCTCTTAACCCCTCTTCAGTCTTATTCAGCCTTTTTTTATTCTCTTGTACTGTCTTAGAGTATTTGTCTACATTATCCTCCAACTCGCTGATCTAGTCTTCTGCTTCCTCTAGCCTACTGTTGATTCCTTGTACTGTATTCTTCAATTCAGAAATTGTATTCTTCATTTCCTCCTGGCACTTATTGATAGTTTCCATGTCCTTTTTCATGCTGTTGTAGTTCTCAATAAATTCCTTGTAACTTCCCTGGAGTTCTTTTTAATTTCCCTGGAGTTCTTTGTAGTTCTCCCGGAGTTGTTTACAGTTTTCTTTGATGTGGCTGAGCTCATTGAGCTTCTCTATCATCATTCTTTTTAATTCCTTATCTGATATTCCAGGTGCCTCTGTTACATTTTGTGTTCTTTCTGGGGATTCTTCCTTTCCTTTTGGTGATGGACTGATTCTCTTTTTCCCCGTTTTGGGTGTCTGTTCTTGCTTGATCTTTATTTATTTATTTATTTTTATTCTTTCCTTGGGTTAACCTGCTTTGCTTCCTTGCCTTAGTTGAGCCCCCTTCTGTGATAGGAGATTTGTGGAGTTCAGTGTTGCCTTCTCCCAGATTTTCTCCACTTGCTGTTCTTGGTGTGTCCTTTATTTGGGCTGTCTGGTTGTATTCTAGGCCTGTGGGCTTTTAGCAGAAACAAAAACAAAAAACAAACAAACAAACAAAAACCCAAAAACAAGAAACCAAACCAAACCAAACCAAGAAAATAAAAATTAAAAAAATGCACAAGGTAAAAAGAAATAAAAACGATAATAATAATAAGAAGATAGGGTTTAGATGGCTGTTCACCCTCAATAATCCCTGACTGGTCCAGATGGAGCCTGGACCTGAGGTCTTTTAGCAGAGGAAAAAAATAAGAAAGAAAAAAAGGGAGAAAGTCACAAGAGAAAGAGTAATCAATATTAATAATGAAAAGGTTTAGGTGTCTGTTCACCATTTATGGTCTCTGTTTGGTCCAGGTGGAGCCAGGATCAGTGGGTTTTATCAGGGAGAAAATAAAGGAGAAAGAAAGAAAGAAAGAAAGAAAAAAAGGAGTGGTGAGAAAGTCACAAGACAAAGAGAGATCAATATTAATAAAGACAGGTTTTAGCTGTGTGGTCCCCCTTTATGATTTCTGATTGGTCCAGGTGGAGCCAGAACCTGTGGGCTTTACCAGGAAGAAAAGGAAAAAGAAAAAAATTTAAAAAAAAATGAGGAAGGAAGAAAAGAATAAAGAAAGGGTTTAGAAAGTATTCCTCCCTGGGGAAGGGAGGAATACTTAGATTGAGGACTGGGAATGCATTATAGCCACAGACTGAGTAGACTTTAATTTGAGAGTAGGGGGAGGGTCTTGGGTATTTAGGTGGATTGAGGTATGGTGGGGATTAAGAATATGTGAGAAGTGACTTTTGCAAAGGATATGTTGGGGATTAATATTTCATATTGCTCTCGGTATAACTCAGGTGCTTGAGGTTGGCAGCAATCCCTTTCCTGCTGCTGCCTCTTTTTCTTGGTCAGGACTTTACAGTCTATAGTCTATATTCTAGCCAGTCTGGGCACGAGGCAGGGCCTCTGATTGTCACAATAGGGCTGATTCTGAGTGTCCACCCTCTGGTAGGCTGGGCCTTCCACAGCCTGGCTGTGTTTTAGAGCTGCCGGTGTTCTGGAGCCTGCAGGGTGCCCCCTCCCACTTCTGGTGGAGGTTCCTGCCCGTGATGAGCACCCAGCACCCCTGCAGGGTAGCCCGCAACTTCGCTGGTTCTTGTGACGACTGGCCCCGCCCCCGCAGTTCCGGGAGGATGCCGACCCTGTCCATCAACACTCTCTGGGGTCGCCTACACTGTCCCGCTTTTTCGGGGCAGGCACCACTCCTCCAAGCCAACCAGCTCTCCGAGAAGTCCTTTACGTGTCCTCTGTGATGAGCCCCTCCCAGGCGTGGGCGGTGCAGCCTTTGTCTCCGGCAATGGCGGGTCAGTTGCCCCTGCCACCAGTTCCTGGCTCACCAGCTCGCCATTTGGAGTTTCTGCAGAGCCTGGGGGCCTGCGTGGCTACACAGGGCTGGGCCTTCCCCCTCGCAAGGGCTTCCAGCTGCTGTTTCCCTGGTGGCCCAGCAACACTGTTTTCAGCCCTCTTGCTGCCCCAGCCAGTGCACTTCCCGCTCCCCAGCTCTGGCTTCCTGCAGGACTCTACTCCTCCAGCCGCGCGTGGTGCCTCCTCTCCATGCCCTGTTGCCGGAATGAGTCTCTCACACAGTCCCTCCCCTGCAAGAGTTCAATTCTGCATTCCCTACGGTGTTTTCCCTCACCGCCCGCACTTCACTTTTGAGACTTCCAGTCCCCAGGGAGCCCGGAGCTGCCTCAGTCAAACGTGCCCCTCTGGGCAGAGCCGCCATTGCCCAGAGCCGACCTCGGCCCGCCGGCCGGTAGGTCCGGAATGCCTCATCTTCTGTCCTGCTGGCCTCCTCTGCCTATGGGCTATGCTCCCCTGTGTCCAGATGCTGCCCGCTCCAATTCTTAGGGTCCTGAAGATGTCTCACGCTCCCTATCTTGTCCTCTAGCTGCTTTGGTACTCGAGATCACCATCAGCACTGCTCTCTACTCTGTCGCCATCTTCCCTCCTCCCTCCCATATCTTAATTCACCCAAATAACCAAGACCCTCCCCCTACACTTGATTTAAAGTCTACTCACTCTCTGGCTATAATGTATTCCCAGTGCTCAATCTAAGTATTCTTCCCCTCCCCAGCCCCTAAAACCTGTCTTTATTCTTTCTTTTCTTTCTTCCTTTTTCTTTTTTTTCCTTCCTTTTTTTTTTCTTTTCTTTCCTTCCTGCTAAAAGCCCACAGGTCGTGGCTCCACCTGGACCACTCAGACATCAAAAAGGGTGAACAGACACCTAAACCCTTTCATTATTATTAATTTTTTTCTTTTTCTTTTTATTTTTCCCTTTTAGTTTTTTTTTCCTTTTTTTAATTAAAAATTTTTTTTTCTCTGCTAAAAGCCCTCAGGTCCTGGCTTTATCTGGACCAATCAGGAATTATTAAGGGTGAACAGCCATCTAAACCCTTTCTTCTTATTATTATTATCTTTCTTTTTTCTTTTTCCTTTTTTTCTTTATTTCCTGCTAAAAGCCCACAGGTCCTTGCTCCATCTGGACAAATCAAGAACCACTAAGGGTGAAGAGGGAGGCAGATGCGGCAACTATATACATAGGCTTACACTGTTCACTCATACTTGAAGCTTTCTGATTCTCCCTCTCCTCATTTCTGTGAGAAAGGATAGAAGGAGTGTCTTGACTGGAAGAAAAGGAGCAACATACGCAACCAATCCAGAATACAAAAAGACAGCCCAAATACAGGCCACACCAAGAACAACAAGTGGAGAAAATCTGGGAGACTGCAACACTGAACTCCACAGATCTCCTAACACAGAAGGGTGCTCAACTAAGGCAAGGAAGTAAAGCAGATTAATCCAAGGGAAAAAAACAAAACAAAACAAAACAAAAACAAAACAAAACAAAACAAAACAAAAAGCAAGCAACAACAGACACCCAAAATGGGGAAAAAAAGAATCAGTCCATCACCAGAAAGACCACCAAATGAAGCAGAGGCACATGAAATATCATACAAGGAATACAAAAGAATGATGATAGAGAAGCTCAATGAACTTAGCTAGCTCAAAGAAAATTATAAACAACTCCAGGGAAGTTACAAGGAACTTACTGAGAGCTACAACAGCATGAAAAAGGACATAGAAACTATCAATAAGTGCCAGAAGGAAACGAAGAATATAATTTATGAATTGAAGAATACAGTAGAAAGAATCAACAGTAGGCTAGAGGAAGCCGAGGACCAGATCAGCAAGTTGGAGGACAATGTAGACAAATACTCTGAGACAGTAAAAGAGAATAAAAAACAGGCTGAACAATTTGAAGAGGGTTTAAGAGAGCTGCAGGACAACATGAAACATAACAACATCCATATCATAGGATACAAGAAGGAGAAGAAAAACAGGAAAACCTGTTCAAAAAAGTAATGATAGAAAATTTCCCTAACATGATGAGTGAAAACCTAACACAAGTTCAGGAACCACAGAGGGTCCCAATGAAGGTCAACCCAAACAGACCAACACCAAGGCACATTATTATTTAAATGGCTAATTTCAAAGACAAAGAGAGAATCCTAAAAAGTATGAAGAGAGAAATGACAAATAATGTATAGGGGGCTTCAATAAGCCTATCAAGTGATTATGCAACAGAAACAATTCAAGCCAGAAGGGAATGGCAAAATGTATTTCAAGTAATGGTAAGCAAAGGCCTACAACCAAGAATACTCTAACCAGCAAGGCTCTCATTCAAGATTGAAGGAGAAATAAGGAGTTTCCCAGACAAAACAAACAAACAAAAAAAGACTGAAAGAATACATCTCTACCAAAACAGCCTTGCAAGAAATGCTAAAGGGTCTGTTTTAAATATAAATAATTAAATAAATAAAATGAAGAAACAGAGAAAGCCAAAGAGGAATACAGATACAAAGGGAGAAAATGTCAATGAATAAGTATCAATCAATAATTACCTTAAATGCAAATGGATTAAATGCACCAATCAGAAGACATAGGGTTTCCCAATGGATAAGACAACATGACCCACATATATACTGTCTTCAAGAGACCCACCACAGAACAAAAGATCGACACAGTTTGAGAGTGAAGGGATGGAAAAATATATATCAAGCAAATGGACACACACACACAAAAAGCTGGAGTAGCAATACTGATTTCAGCAAAATAGATTTTACAATGAAGGCCATAAAAAGGGATGAAGAAGGACATTATGTAATACTTAAGGGAACAATCCATCAAGAAGAAATAACTCTGATAAACATATACGCACCTAATGTAGGAGCTCAAAAATACATAAGGGAAATCTCGGAAGACTTCAAGAAAGATACAGACAGCAACACACTAATAGTAGGGGATTTTAATACCCCACTATCAACAATGGACAGATCTTCCAAACAAAAAATCCCCAAAGATGTTGTAGCATTGAACACCACTCTAGAGGAAATGGACCTAACTGATGTATACAGAGTCTTTTACCCCAAAGAAGCAAAATACACATTCTTTTCAAATGCACATGGATCATTCTCTAAGGTAGACCACATGGTATGTCACAAGACAAGCCTCCACAAATACAGGAAAATTGAAATCATACAAAGTATCTTCTCAGATCACAATGGCTTCAAACTAGAAACCAATCTCAAGGGAAAAAAATAAAAAATTCTCTAACTCATGGAGACTGAATAACATGCTTTTAAGCAATGATGGGGTTAATAATGAGATCAAAGATGAAATCAAAAAGTTCCTGGAAACAAATGACTATGAACACACAACAGCCCACAACCTAAGGGATATAGCAAAGGCAGTGCTCAGAGAGAAATTTATAGCAATACAGGCCTTCCTGAAAAGGTCGCAAGAAGTTTATAAATCAACCTAACCATAAAGCTGCAAGAACTAGAGGAGCAACAACTAACAAAGCCCAGAGCAAGGAGCAGGAAGGAAATCATCAAGATCAGAGCAGAATTAAATAACTCAGAGATTCAAACTACAATATGAAGGATCAACAGGTCCATGAGCTGGTTCTTTGAAAAAATAAACAAAATTGACAATCCCTTATCCAGACTCATGAAGAAAAATAGAGGACCCAAATAAACAGAATCAGAACTGACAGGGGAGAAATCACAACTGATACCTCAGAAATACAAAAGATTGTAAGAAATTACTACAAACTGATATATGACAAAAAAAAAATATGAAAACCTGGATGAAATGGACACATTTCTGGAAATGTATAATGTACCAAAACTGAACCCAGAAGAAGCAGAAAGCCTGAATAGGCCAATAACAACTAGTGAAATTAAAGAAGTAATCCAAAATCTCCCAAAGCACAAAAGCCCTGGACCAGATGGATACACAGGTGAATTTTACCAAACATTTAAAGAAGAATTAACTGCCATCCTTCCCAACCTATACCAAAAAATACAGGAAGAGGGAAGACTCCCAAACTCTTTCTATGAAGCCAATATTATTCTAATCCCAAAACCAGGGCAAGATACAACTAAAAAGAAAGCTACAGGCCAATATCTCTGATGAACTTAGATGCTAAGATTCTCAACAAAATATTGGCCAGCCGGATTCAGCAGTATATCACAAAGATCATACACCATGATCAAGTGGGTTTCATCCCAAGGATGCAAGGATGGTACAACATTCGAAAATCAATCAATGTAATACACCACATCAACAAATTGAAAGATAAAAACCATATGATCAAATCAATAGATGCTGAAAAAGCATTTGATAAAGTACAGCAACCATGTATGATAAAAACCCTTAGCAAAATGGAAATAGAGGGAGCATACCTCAACATCATAAAGGCCCTCTATGAGAAACCTGAAGTCAACATCATACTTAATGGACAAAAACTGAAAGCTTTCCCCCTAAGATCAGGAATGAGACATGGCTGTCCACTTTCTCCACTTCTATTCAACATTGTCTTGGAACTTCTAGCTATAGCCATCAGAGACAAAAAAGGAATCAAAGGTATCCAAATTGGAAAGGAGGAAGTCAAACTGTCATTATTTGCAGATGATATGATAGTGTACATACAAAACCTGATAGGCTCCACCAAAAACTTACTCAACCTAATAAGCAAATTTAGCAAAATAGCTGGGTATAAAGTCAATATCCAGAAATCAGAAGCATTTTTTGTGTACCAATAATGAAACAACAGAAATAGAAGTGAAAAAACAAATCCCATTTACCATAGCAACAAGAAAATTAAAGTACCTAGGAATAAACTTAACTAAGGAGGCAAAAGACCTGTACTCAGAAAACTACAGAACAATGAAGAAAGAAATCAAGAAAGATACAAATAAATGGAAGCATATACCATGTTCATGGATGGGAAGAATTAACATCATTAAAATGTCCATACTACCCAAAGCAATCTACATATTCAATGCAACCCCAATTAAAATAGAAGTGATAGACTTCACAGAAATAAAAAAAAATTACTTCAAAAATTTATATGGAACCAAAAATGCCCACGGATAGCCACAGCAATCTTTAGAAAGAAGAACAAGGTATGAGGAATCACAATACCGGACTTCAAACAATACTACAAGGCTACTGTCATCAAAACTATCTGGTACTGGCATAAGAATAGACATATAGATCAATGGAACAGAATAGAGAGCCCAGAAATTAACCCAGGACTCTATGATCAACTAATATTTGACGAAGGGGGAAGGAACATCAAATGGAGTAAAAACAGTCTCTTCAACAAATGTTGTTGGGAGAACTGGACAGTAACATGCAAAAAGATAAAACTAGACCACCAACTTACACCATAAACCAGAATAAACTTAAGATGGACAGAAAACTTAAACATAAGCTGTGCCACCATAAAAGCCCTAGAGGGAAAAAAAATACAAAAAAAAAAAAAATTGCAGATATCCCACACAGCAATATTTTCACAGATATCTCATTTATGGCAATGGAAATAAAGGAATAAGTAAACAAATGGGACTACATGTAACTGATAAGTTTCTGCTCAGCTAAAGCAATCATCAGCAAAAGAAAAAGGGAACCAACCATACTGGAAAACATATTTGCTAAATGACAATTTATGCAAGGGTCTGATCTCCAAAATATATAAAGAACTAAGTATGACTGAACACCAGGAAGATAGCACAATTAAAAAATGGGCAAAGGACCTAAACAGTCACTTCTCCAAGGAAAACATAGGAAGGGTCCAGTGGTCTATGAAAGAATGTTGAACATTACTAGCTATCAGAGAGATGCAAATTAAAACCACAATGAAATACCACCTCACACCTGTCAGAATGGCCATCATCAACAAATCAACAAACAACTAGTACTGGCCATGATGTGGAGAAAAGGGAACCCTGCTGCACTGCTGGTGGGAATGCAGACTGGTGCAGCCACTATGGAAAACAGTATGGAATATCCTCAAAAAACTAAGAATAGAACTACCTTTTGACTCAGTGATTCCACTGCTAGAATTATACCTGAGGAATCCTGAAACACCAATTCAGAAGTACCTATGCACCCCTATGTTCATAGCAGCACTATTTACAATAGTCAAGAAGTGGAAACAACCTATGTGCCCTTCAGTGGATGAATGGATCAAAAAACTGTGGTACATGTATACAATGGTGTTCTATGCAGCAGAAAGAAAGAATGAACTTCTACCATTTGTAATAGCATGGGTAGAACTGGAGAGTATTATGATTAGTGAAATAAGCCAGGCAGCAAAAGTTAAATACCGTATGTACCGTATATTCTCACAATACAGGAGACCAATAAACAAAACATACAGGCAAGCAGAAAGAAAGAAAAGACATGGGAAAAAAAGAGGAACAGAATGATGGTGACTAGTGGGTAGGGAAAGAAGGGGAAAGTTGGGGAAATGATCAGTTGAATTCTAGAGAGGAGGACCCATGGACATAGACAGAGAGCTGGGGATTGATTGAGGGAGGGTGGGCAGGGGGCCTGGGGGGTGCAATGGGGAAAAAAGGAAACAATTGTAATACAACAATAATAAATTAATTTAATAAGAAAATAAAATCCACCTAAAACCAATGGTGAAGGGAAGGAAACCGGTGTTCAAATAAATGATTTGGAACATAAGGAGAAAATAAATTGTTCACCAGTACAGAATGAAGAAACAATAATTCAAGAAAAAATAATGAGGAGATTAGAAGTCTCTAGACAACTTTAAACATACCAACATCTGAATCATAGTGATGCTAGAAAGAGAAGAGGAACATTAAAAAATTGAAAAGTTATTTGCAAAAATAATGAAGAAAACCTTCTCAAATTGGCGAAGGAAATAGACATACAAGTTCAGGAAGCACAAGGAGTTCCTAACAAGTTGAAAACAAAAAGGACCATACCAAGACACATCGTAGTTGAGATGCCAAAGGTTAAATAAAGATAAAGGGAGAATCTTTAAGGAAGCAAGAGAAAAGAAGACAGGTACCTACAAAGGATTTCACCTAAAACTATCAGCCAATTTCTCAAAGGAAACTGTAGGTAAGAAGGGACTGTCAAGGAGTATTCAGTGTGATTAAAAGCAAGGACCTACAACCAAGATTACTCTATCCAGCAAAGCTATCATTTAGAATGGAAAGGCAGATAAAGTGCTTTCCAGACAGGATAGAGCCAAAGGACTTCATCATCACCAAGCCATTATATGAAATGTTCAAAGGACTTAAGGAAAAAAAAAAGATCAAAACTATGAATAGTAAAATAACAAAGTTACGACTATTAACAACTGAATCTAAAAAATAAAAACAAACTAAGCAAACAACTATAAGAGGATCAGAATCATAGATATGCAAATCATTTGGAGAATTATCACCTGGGAAAGGGAAGGTGGAGAATGGAGGAAAAGGTATAGAGATTAAGAAGCATAATTGGGGAGGACATACAAAGGGCCCATTGACATATGCGAGAATGCTCAACATCAGTTGCCACCAGAGAGATTTAAATGAAAACCACAATGGCATACCTCACACCAGTCAGAATGGCCATTGTTTACAAATCAGCAAACAACATATACTGGCAAGGATGCGGAGAAAATGGAACCCTAGTGCACTCTTCCTGGGAATGCAGACTCATGCAGCCACTGTGAAACATAGTGTGTAATTTCCTCAAAAAACTAAAAATGGAACTGCCTTTTGACCCAGAGATTCCACTTCTAGGACTATACTCAAAGAACCCTTAAACACTAATTCAGAGGAGCTTATTCACCCTGATGTTCATAGCAGCACTACTTGCAATAGCCAAGTGCTGGAAACAGCCTAAATGCCCATCAGTGGATGAATCAAAAAGCTGGTACATTTACACCATGGAATATATAGTAGCAGAAAGAAAGACAAAACTCCTACCTTTTGCAATAACATGGTTGGAACTGGAGAGTATTATGCTTAGTGAAATAAGCCAGGTGACAAAAGATAAATACCATATGATCTCACTCAATACAGGAAACTAATGAAGAAAACAAACAGATGAGAAGAATGGAACCAGAGACATGGAAACAAGGAGCAGAATGATGGTGACTAGAGGAGTTGGGGGAGGGGAAGAGGGGATTGTGAAGGGGAAGGCTTTAGTCAAAAAGCTAGTATGAATGACCCATGGACATGGACATGGACAACAAGGTGGGGATTGACCGTTGGAGAAAGGATGTGGTTGGTGGGGCATGGGGAAGTAATGGGGGGAAATGAAACAATTATAATACAACAAATAATTTTTAAAAAACATTATTGGTAGGTACAAAATAGACATGGAGATGTTAAGAATAGTAAAGGAAATGAAGAAGCCAAAGAACTTACTTGCATGATTCATGGACATGAACTAAGCTGGCAGGATTGCTGGAGGGAAGGCAGGTACTGGGAAGAGGGGGGGCAAAGGAAAATGAAATGGGACAACTGTAATAGCATAATCAATAAAATATACTTCAAATTCATTCAAATCTGTCTTCAAACCTGTACAATGGTGTTGTGCACTATAGTGCATCTCCCCATTCATATGTTAAAATCCTAATCTCCAGTAATTCAGAATGTGACTATTTGAAACTAGAGTTCTGAAGATATTGTTATTTAAGTTGATTTTATACTGGTGTAGGGTGGACCCCTGATTTGGCATAACTGGTGTCTTTATCAAAAGGGAAATTTGGATACAGGCACATAGACAGACAGAATGCCATATGAAGACTGCAGTTATGTTGTCAGAAGCCAAGGAACTATCAAGCACTAGAAAAAAGACTTGAAGCAAATACTCTTTTGCACCTTCAGAGGGAGTACAGCCATACTGACACCTTGATTTTAGACTTCTACCTTCCAGGACTGTGAGAAAATAGTGTTGTTGAAACTACCAGACTTATGGAACTTTGTTATCTCAGCCCCAACAGACTAATACACTGGGAATAGAAATATTTCTATAGTAAAGGTTCAGGTGCCAGTGAGGACTGGCCTGTGTCCACAGCAGAGTGTAATTGCTGGCTATTCTGAGCTTCTGAGTTTAGTTACTCTTCAATGGTGAAGGTAGATTTTTTGTTAGGATGACTGGAGCTTTCCAAGCTTAGGGCAGTCTTTGGCTCCTGGTACTTAAAGAACACCCAATTCTGGACTTACTACTCTAACCACCTCATTTGCCTGAAGCCAGAGATCATCCTTTCCCTCTAAATTGGAGCACCTGACACAGTACTTTTCTCATGGCAAATTCTTTACAAACTTTAGACAGAACTGTGTTGTGGGCCATGTGGTAATGGAGAGGAAGAAATGGGAAAGAGGGACCTCCAATGAAGATCCACATGGCTTGATATCTGGCTGCATACAGACAAGAAGGCTAGAGCCACTCCCACCTCCACACTTCCAGCATGGGCAGTGGAAGAAGTGTTGGGCTGTTGATAGGCAGAGAACATTGCATGAGGAATAGACCCATCAGCTCACATTATCAATCATGGCTACTTTGAGCTCTAATCACAGATCACTCAGGCACTATATGTGACTTGTTGGATGTTTTGTAAATTATCTGTCACTAACAATCTTGGTGTTAAGTTAGGCCTGAGTTAAGTAGATACCCTGGTCCAACAGGAGCCAGACCTTGGAGAGGCAAGTAAGAGCCCAGGATAAAATAGGCAGGTCAAGGATTTAGAAGGGCGGGATTCTAGGTGTGGGTAGAGTTAGGGCTTTGAACCCCTGTGACATGTCCTGAAGCAGGAAGGCTGGCTTCTCGGTTGCATTATGAGGGCTCTGGGAGAGCTGCTTAAACTTAAAGATGAGGTTTCCTCATGTGTAAAATGCAAAGTTTTATAGAGAAATATAACAGCTACCATTGGGTGCCCACGAGAGTCAGGCATCTGGTTTGGCAATTTACATACAGCATTTCACTGAATCTCCCCAACATTCTTAAAAGGCACATATGAAGAAATCCTTTTGTGTTCCCATCATCCTTGGCAAGAAGTACTTATCTAGCATGTGGCTCCCCTTCTAGACTATGAACTCTGTAACAGAAGAAAGAAGGCCTTACGTCTGTAGCTCCATAGTGTTCAGGGCACATAGTATGGGATTAGGAACAATCTTCTGAGTGGATCTGAGAGTGGTGTCAAATTTGGGTGGATGGCTGGATTAGAAGCCTCTGAAATCCTGCAGCTTACAGCCTTGAAGACGTGGTATGTTAGAAACCATTGGTCCCTAAGAATGTCTAGTACATTGTGCATTTAAAAGGAGTGTTTTGGTAGTATGCAAGAGCTTCAAAGCATATAATTATAGCCTTGAGTTGATAAATATATCAATATCTTAAAACACCATTTTTAGTTTTTAAAAGTTGACTTAAAAAATCCTAAGTAGCCTTGGCTGGTAGCACAGTGGATAAGGTGCTGGCCTGTGAATCCAAAGGTCACTGGTTTGATTCCCCAGCCAGGGCACACAACCAGGTTGCAAGCCAGGTTTCCGGCCAGGTCTGTGGCTGGCGGCAAGTGAAAGGCAAACATACACTGGTGTTTCTCTCCCGCTCTGCCTCTCTCTCTTCCTCTCTCTCTCTGTGGAAATAATAAATAAAATATTTTTTAAAAAAAATCCTAAATAATGTGGAGAAATTGGAACCCTCATATATTGCTGGCAGATGGGAATGTAAAATGGTACAACCACTCTGGAAAACAGTTTGGTGGTTCCTGAACATGTTAAAAGTGGAGTAGCTATATGATCTAACAATTGCACTCCTGGGTATAGATCCAAAAGAATTAAAAGACATGTCTGTACAAATACTTGTACATGCATGTTCATAGCAGCATTATTCATAATAGAAACAACTAAATGTCCATCAACTAGTGAATTGATAAGCAAATATGATCTATCCATACAATGCAGCTATAAAAAGGACAGAAGTGTTGACGCATGTTACAAAATGGATGAACCTTGAAATCATTATGGTAAGTGAAAACTGCCAGGAAAATAAAGAGCCACATATTGCAAGTTCCACTTATAAGAAATGTCCAGAATAGACACATGCATAGAGACAGAAAGTGGATTTGTGGTTGCCCAGGACTGGAGATGGGGAGAGAATGTGGAGTTGACTACTAATGAATACAAGGTTTCTTTTGAGGGTGATGAACATATTCTGGAATTAACTGTGGTGATGGCTCCATATCTCTGTGAATACACCAAACACATTGAATTATAACTTTCCAATTGTATGGTATGTAAATTGTATACTGATTAAGATTTTTAATAAAGCCCAAATTGTTATCATCCCTTAATTTAAATTGAAGTTTTAGAATGGTGTTCTTTTTAAAGAATGGATAAAGCGAAATCTTTTCAGATTTTTTAGGAAAATACACTTTATATGCTCTTTTCTGGTTTCTGCCCACCCATGTCTGTGGCCCTGAAGTCATACATACAAACAAGGTGTTTTTTATTCCCTTGAAATGATTTTTTAAAAATGTTTTTTATAGACTTACCATACAAGAAAGAATAATGAAATGCTGGACTAGGGGAGAAAGAAAACTTTGGAAATGGTTTGAGTTTGTAGCAATTTCAGCAGTCAATAGCTTCAGAGTGTAGAAATAGTTTGTAAACATGTGCCACTTAGGCCCACATGCCAGCCATAACAGCAGCTGGAACAAGCAAATAAAAATTTACAAAGCATTGGAACTTGAGAGCCCTGGGTTACACTTCCATCTTAAACAAATCACTTGACCTCTTTGAGCCTCAGGTTCCTCACATGCAAAATGGAACTGATCCCCTTTGCTCTTTTTGCTTCACTTGTATTGTGTGAGGTTCAAATGAGAATTTGAACTTAAAATCCCCTAAGACAGGGGGAAGACCACCCCTGTCTGCAGAGTAGGAAATGGAGCCAGAAACCGAGCTGAATGGAAGCAGTGCCTTTTTGCCCTCCCCTTCCTTTATAATAAAGCTTAGTTAGAATCCTGAAAGGAAAACTAGAGATTTATAAGATAGCCCCATTCTTGTACAGATAGGGAAATCGAGGCAGAGACTTCTCCAGAATCACAAGGAACAACACTCAATCTAATATTCCCTCAAGCCCACATTCTGAAAAGAATTGGGAAGAAGTTTAATAAATTCTGATGCAGCCTCCCAGGTTGCCTAATGACTCTGCCTTTCTTCAAAAAAGTACCAACAATGTTAACGTTACAGCCTCTCCCTGTCAAAGCTGAGGAGCCAGTTGCTTTACCTCTCTGGGTTTCACTTTCTTTCAATATATTAAAGAGGACCCTATGCAGCTTGCCAGTTGGTACCACCTCTGTGTTGACTTTTCTCCCTGTCATCCACCTATTATGACTCACTTGCTGAGGAGAACCTAGGGGGCCTGGGTGGAGTTTGGGGTGCTGACTTTCCACATGAAATGAAAGACTCATGAACCCCCAGATACTAAACAAGTTAATGTGGGGACCAGAGCCCTGGATCATTAGGGCAATAATCAAGAATTCTTCCTCAGTCTCAGAGCCCAAAGTGCTCTAAAAAATATGGTGGTTGTGGTAGAGGGGAACAAGGCTTCAGCTAAGAGAGAAATATGGGCAGTTGTCACTGGGCATTGCAAGGAGATGTCACCTAGGCCTGTATCCACAGTCCAGCCTTGTATCTCCAACTATACTGAGGTGGGTCCAATGAGAAAACTACCTAACAAGATGGATTGGGGGAGCTTAACAAGTGGCCCAAAGGATCAGTGAGTTAAAAGAAGAAACAGAACAGCCATAGAAGAAGAGGAAGAAGGAGGAGAAGAATAAGAAGGACTATATTAGCCAAAAAAAGATTTGTGAAGAGTTCATGTTCTGGTTGTCTTTAATGAATTCCACACTTTAGATGGATTACAAATAATTTTTTAATACCCTAGTTAGTTGTGCTTAGAGACTTCATCTGCAATCTTATTTGATGGGAGAAAATGTGCTTTCAGTGCTTATTATGATGATTTAAATGATCTACATTCTTGGAAGTGTTTTGCAAATACTTTAGTTATTATTTCACAAATGAAAGAAGACAGTCAAGGCTACTACCATCAGCTTGGAAAAAAACTCTAATTTTCAAGATATGTGTTGTAACTTGGCAACAATGCCTCTGGTTTCCAGAAACAGTGAGAAAATTGTTGTGCATTTCAGAAATGGTTCCTAGACACTTGCCTTGAGAAAACAATAAAAAATGCATACAAGCAGGCATTAAAGGTGAATGCAATTTAACAAGCAATCATTCAGCTACATGACATGATAAATAGGCAATACCAATGTAGTGCAGACAGCCAGCTTATGCTTCTAAAAGAGCTGAAAAAGAAAAGTGACATGAATAGTTTTGGTAGGCTACTCTGGTTGATAGCAAGAGAAGATTTCCACAGTTCAAACTATAGAGTAAATTTCTATCACCAGTCCTTTGCTGAGTTCACCTATTTATCAAGCACGATCTCCATTGCTGTGATCCAGCACAAGCAAAGAAAAACCTGGTAAAGAAACATCGATCGAAAGACTATACTTTCAGGGATCATTTCTATAGTTCGTTACTAGAGAAGTTTCTCTGAACGTGTAGAGCACCAGAAACCACGAGGAGGAGGTGCAGTGTTCTCTCCTGAGGGTGAAGCCGGCTTTTGGTGTTGTTTCGGCAACCGCCACCTGCCATTGATGATCGTTCTTCTCTCTCTTTTTGAGAGAGTAAGAGGGAGAGAACGCAGTCTGAGTGGTTTCTTAAAAAAAAAAAAAAAAAGAAAAAGAAAAATCGATCGAATCCCAAGTAGATCTTTGATTAAGTAACTTGACCCATGGCTATTACTACTTCACCCCATAAGCCCAAATTAATACTGGAGCAAATAAAACTTTTTTTAAATTAAATCTGTCTTCCCTAGTCAGAAAAAAATGCCATTGGTTATATCTTAAAACTGTGGAGGACACATGTGCAGTGTGCTAGATTACCAGGCAAAGGAAGTTTCAGGAAAACAACCAGAGTCCTACTTTGGGCTTATTACATCTTGCTCAGGGGCTCCAGCCAGCTCTGTTCACCTGAGCTGTTAGCTCTAATTTATCCACTGTATTTATTCCTTCTGGACTGATTTCTTTGAAATCCATATGAGTACCACCTTCACAGCTGCAGCAGTCTTTCTTGCTCTAATTTCTACAAGGATAAACATTTAACTCCATTTGGGCATCAAATACAAATGTATATTTCTGGAGTTTAAGGATTCAAACTGCTAGAGCTTGACAGGCATATTACTAGAACATATTGTAGACCTCCAGAGCTCTAGGCTCTTCAATGGAGTGTTAGCTGTTACCATTCCTCAGCTCTACACCCAGTTGATTAGAAACTTAGAAACACTTAAAAGAAACACTTTGCCAAGACTGCAGTTTATTCATAAAATCAGCCATTCATTTATTGATACAATCAAGATGCTTGTGTCATACTGATTCATTCCTCCCCTTTTGGCTCATACAAGCAAGTATGAGAGTTGCAGAGAAGGTATTAGACATTAAAAATTTTTTAAATATCCTATCATTTATGCTATTAGAGTTGTTACACTTTTCTTCCTTTGCTTCTCTGCACCCAGCCTGCCCCTCACTTCCATAGTCCCCACCCCGCTGTTCATGTCCACAGATTCTTCATGTATGTTCTTTGACTAATCCCTTCAATTTCTTTCAATCAGTTCCCAATTTTCCCCTCCCTTCTTTCAGCTGTCAGTCTATTTCATATGCTTCTATTTCTATTTTGCTAGGAGACAATCTTTTCATCCTGTATTACAGTGAAGTTCAGGTAAAGTTCTATAAGCTATATAACCTTTGTGCATCCAAAGGTATTGTTTCAATAATGGTTACCTTTCAAAATGATTAAGAAGCCTTTGGTGGTTTATAAAATTAATTTCCTATTCATTTAAGAAAATGCTTTTTATGAGAAAGTATCTCTGTCGAGTTTCTCCTGGGTATTGCAAGTTAGAAAGGGTAGCCCTCATAGAATGGGTCTCTGCTTTCCATAAACACACTTTCTAACTCTCAAAACATCTGTCAATATACTCAGAAGATTCAGAATAAAAGAAACCCAAGGCATGTTACTTGGTATGGTGTTTATGGGATTTTGCACAGGTGTTTACTAAAAAATAGCATATTCATGAGGTCAATTACTTAGAAAATTGACCAACACACATAAAAATTCACACATCTAAATGAGTGCTGATTAAAGTAGGGAAACTGTTTTTTGTTTGTTTGTTTGTTTTTTTCAGATATAGCACCACACCATTGTTCAAAATGGTATAGAAATTCCCATGTTGAGAATTTTGTGGAGAATCAGATTGTCATCTTTTGAAAGAATCAACCTCATTGTGTGTAGTCCCATAATGTGGTTAATGTCCCTTTTATCCCGTTTGTGCATTTTTGAATTATCAGCAAATAGGATGTTTTGTACAGGTGACAATAGTACTATACCAATTATTGTATAATTGGAATTAGAGATGGGCCTGCCTAAGAGGAAGGAAAATGAACACCCATACAGCTGAGTTTGACATTCTTCTGGATGCTTTCAGGTTCATTAGGGATAGGTAGTTCTTTGCTAAAGAATTAGGGTGGATTCAGGAACATACACATGTGTATGGGCTCTGGACAAGTTTCACTGGGCTGTGCAAATTCCGAATCTGACATGTGTCCCTCCTGCTGAGGGCCACTTGGCACATTGCTTGTTGTTTCTGGGAGGCCTTCTGGGGACACAGCAAAACCATTGTAGCTTCCTTCTTTAACAGAGCAACTAAAAGTGCACATAAATGGCAGAGGTGGTTGCTAGCTTTGGCTGAGGTCCCAATCCACTTTCAGATGCTGGGACTAAGGCCTGAACAGGGGCCAGGCTGTTCTGAGGTTGATTGGCTCCTAAATGAAAGGAAACTCCAGGAGTAGGGGAGCCCACCTTCTTCTCTTCTCAGTTCCTTTCAGGTTTCTTATCCTTCCTCAGGTGGTCTAACTTCCTCTGAGCCCTTGTTTAAGGATAAACTTCCATGTGTAGGTCAATTGGAAAAACTTGAATGTAAAGAGTAGAGATCATGTGCTAAATAAAACAGATTGCAAAACATATGTACAGTATAAATCATTTTCAGCTGTAGAAAACTATACATTAAATGTTACATTGAGGGTTTCATTTATGTAAATGTAAAAGTTTTATTTGCACATTTCAATCATATATATTTTCTTTCTAGATTATTAAAAGATTATTTTAAAATCCAAAAAAAAAAAAAAAAAAAAAAAAAGTTCTGAAGTGGGAATCAGGAACCCTGGGTTCAAATACCAGCTTAGGGAGGTTACTGACTGCATACATGTAATTTTGTAATTTTGAACTTCCTTATTATCTTGTCTCTCACCAGCCTGGCCATCTGTTTGTCTGTATCACTTGGTGTTAATTGAGCACAAGACTCCAGAGTAAACACAACAGTACTTTCACCTTCACACCTAACAGCAATTATTAGTACTGTAGTTGGAGACCATGATAATAACACTGACAGGCCCAGTTCACTGGGGAATCATTCTGAGATCATAGTCAACTAGAAGTACCTAATTTTTTTTGCAAGCCACAGTACCCCCATCCTGCACTTAGGTAGATGTGGTTTTAGGACAAGAATATAAGACCTGCCATTTATTTCTATTATATTTCCCAAGACAATTTCAAACTTGGCAAGATCTCTTTATATCTTAATTCCATGCAAACGAGAATTCTTACTGGCAGGGGCAAATCTGGTAAGAGTGATTTCTTTATCTCATCCAGATCATTGAGAAAAAGTGAATCAGGCTAGGAGGGAGCCCTGGGACTTGCCTTTAAAATTCTCTCTACCAGGGAGGACATTAATCCATTATCAATGTTCTTTGCTTATAGTCCTTTATAGTTACATAGTCACGTAACTGGGCTTTAAATGAAGATTTCAAAAACAGATGCTGATAAATGCTTTAATGGGGTCCAAAAGCACTTGCCTGCTTTTCTCTGACCTACCTGCCCAATGAGCTCTTCCAATAGAAAAGGAAGCTATTCTCACATGACAAGTTGTTCCTGATGAACCCATGGCAGCTTTGAGGGGCCTCTGCTCTTTCTGATTCTATTTTAGAACTAATTTTTACTGGCTTCCTTTTTTGAGCACTCACTCACTAATTCCTTCATAGCATTCTCTACAATATTTCCAGGGAGCCACATCAAAAACTATAAATAGGAGAGGAAAGATGGTGACAGAGTAGAGAGCAGTGCTGATGGCATTCTTGAGTGCCAGAGCAGCTGGAGCATAGGATAGGGAGTATGAGATGTCAGCAGGTACCTAAGAATTGGAGTGGTAAGCATCTGGACTCAGGGGAGCACAGTCCAGAGGCTGCAAAGACCTACAGGAAAGCAGGTGAGACAGTTCCAAACCGGCCGGTGGGCTGAGGTCGACTCTGGGCAGAGGCGGCTCTACCCAGAGGGGCGTCTTCAACTGAAGCCAGCTCCAGGCTCCTTGGAGACTAAAAATCTGAGCAGTGAAGTGAGGGCAGTGAGTGAAAATGCCCGAAGGAATGAGGAATTGAACTCCTGCAGGGGAGGTACTGTGTGAGAGCCTTGCTCCGGAGACTGAGAGAAAGGAAGCTCCTCCCTGGGCCAGAGGCAGAGGAGAAGAGTCCTGCAGGGAGCAGGAGCAGGGGGGTGGGGAAGTGCACCAGCCAGAGCAGCGAGAGGACTGAAAACGGTGCTGCAGTACCACTGGGGAAAGTGGCTTGAAGCCCCTGCGAGGGGGTAGGCCCAGCCCCGCACACCCACACCGGGCCCCCACGCTCCCATGGAAATTCCAAACTGTGAGCCAGGAACTTGCAGCTGGTGCAACTGATGCACACATTGTTGGCAACAAAGGCTGTGCTGTGGACACTATGGGGAGCTGGGCGCACATCACTGAGGAGGCAGTGAAGGACTCCTCGGAGAGCTGGACTGCCTGGAGGATTGGCCCTCACTCAGGGGAGCCGGGCACTTTTGGTGGACAGGGGCTGCCTCCTCTGGGAGCTGCAGATGCAGGACCAGTCATCACAGGAGCCAGCCAGGTTGCAGGCCACCCTGCAGGGGAGCCAGGTGCCCATTGCAGGCAGGAACCTCCAGGAGCTGGAGGGGGAGGAACAGCCATAGACATCACAGACACACCCTGCTGGACTTCACACAGAAGCAGAGAAGGGAGAGCCCCAGAACACCGTCAGCCCTGAAAACCAGCTAGGCTACTGGAGGCCCAGCCTACCTGAGGGCTGACACTCAGAATCAGCCCTGACTGTGACAACCATAGGCCCTGCCACTCCAAGATCACACAGCTGGACTGTAGACTGCAGAGACCTGACCAAGAAAAAGAGGCAGAATCAGGAAATGGATCTCTGCTAATCTCAAGCACCTGAGTTACACCGAGACCTACATGAACTATTAATCCCTAACATATCCTTTTCAGAAGTTACTTCCAAGCCTCACAATTAGTGCATTTTAAGTAAATACTGTTTATATCATAGTGTATCCCAACTCACATGTTTTTACTCCTCCCCTATCTCAATCCACCTAAACACCCAAGACCCTCCTCCTACCCTTGATTTAAAGTCTACTCACTCTCCAGCTACAATGCATTCCCAGTTCTCAGTCTAAGTATTTCTCCCCTCCCCAGCCACCTAAACCCTTTCTTTATTCTTTTTTTTTCTGCTAAAAGCCCACAGGACCTGGCTCCACCTGGACCAATCAGGGATTATTAAGTATGAACAGCCACCTAAACCCTTTATTTCCTCTTCTTCTCCTTCTTCTTCTTCTCCTTCTTCTTCCCCTCCTTCCCCTCCTCCTCCTCCTTCTTCTCCTTCCTCCTCCTCCTCCTCCCCCTCTCCTTCCT
>PVIW01014582.1:0-22813 GCA_004026585.1 Noctilio leporinus
TGTTGTATTACATCCATCCCCTTTTTGCTCCCCTCTGTCCCCCCACCCACCCACCCATTCCCCCCATAGATTTAATTTCTTACTTCTGGAATTGTTCATTTCTTTGGCTAAAAGGAGACTAGATAAGAAAGCCAGGCAATCCTGAGGCAACTGAAATAAGGTCAGAGCAGGAGCAATGCTAGCATTACACTCACAGGAATGGGCACAGGGGGCTATTAGTCACAAGCTGATTTTCAAGAACTGTTGGCTGGGAGCATAGGAGCACTGCTCCTTGCCCCTGGAGCTGACTTGGTTCTCAGTCATCCCCACCACACAGGAATAGCAGCACTTTTTACTAGTCACCCTTGGTGTCTTGCTGGATGTAACAGTACAGGGACTTGCCATACTTTTCTTTAGGTCAGACCTGATTTTCAACATGTCTGCTTCACTGCGGGAGATCATGATGCTGATCAGGACTCTTATCACATGTCCCCTTTCCCTTCTCGGAGTTGTGCAGTCAGCAAAATACTGGGGCTTGTTCTAGATACACCGGACCAGGTTCAGGAAAGCATTTTCCAGGTTTCCTTTGACTTCCTTCTTGGTGCTCTCCAACTTGTACCTTTCAAATACTTCTGGAGGTGACACATGCTCTGCTTGGTCATGATGCCAATCCACCTGGGAACATCAGTTCCTTTCCTCTTCACTCCAGCATCGTAGAGATCCTAGGCATCTTGGTCAATCAGTTCATAATCAATAACAGAGCCATTTTCTGCTCTTTTACTATATACAAGGTCAACCATCAGCTTGTGGAAGTCACGTGATATATTGGAAATAATGTCCTCCTCCAAATCAGTCTTTTAAATTTCCTTGTAGATTCTGTTGATTTTCTGTAGCTCTTGGTTGGTCCTTGAGTAGGTGATCTCAATGAGAGTATTCTCATTAGTCCCCAGCCCCTTCAATGAGGCTGCCATGGGGGAAGGGTCACTGCACAGAACCCATCCTAGGGCCACAACCTTGAGAGCTACAGAGAAGCCTCTACCCTGTGCTTTGATGACAGATTTGCATTGTCCCATGATACACAGCAGAGGAGGAGAAACAAATTGCCTGGGATGGCAAAATCAAGTCTTCTCGATTACCCAGGCCTGCATAGAAACTCCACCAACATCTTCCACACTGTGAGGAAGTAATTTGGTACAGCTCATGAGTTTCCATCTCTCCATAATAACAAGGAAATAATCATGCAAGAAAAGCAGCTATGAAGAGGCCCATACTGATTTTACTACACTAATTACTGCCTTGGCAGTACCTTTCATATTCAAAGGGTCCACAGGTAATAATTAATCTAAGCATTCATTCCCTAAAATTAGACACCCACAAAGTTGCTACAACAACTCAGCTGCTAAGGTAAACCTGGGGAAGCAGTTTAAGAAGTTTCTATTATCTGCAAAAAACCAGATAGGCTACTTTAAGTAATGGAAGTTTTAGTTAAAAATAAATGTGGTAAAAAAAAAAAAATGTGGTAATAAAGGTGATGGAAATGGCAAATAAATGCATAGGCATTAGTACACTTTGGGCCTTATTACGGTAGTCCCTCCCGCTTATCCATGGTTTTGTTTTTCTGTGGTTTCGTTGCTTGCAGTCAACTGTGATCTGAAAATATTAAATGGAAAATTCCAGAGATAAAGAATTCATAAGTTTTGAATTGTGCACCATGCTAAGTAGCATGCTGAAATCTTACTCCATCCCACTCAGGACATGGATCCTTTGTCCAGTGTATCCACACTATATATGCTACCCACACAATAGTCACTTGCTATCTTGATTACCAAATTGACTGTTCCCATTTCACAATGCTTGTGTTCAAGTAACCCTTACTTTACTTAATAATGGTCCCAAACCACAAGAGCAGTGATGCTGGCAACTCAGATATACCAAAGAGAAGACATCAAAAGCTTACTTTAAATGAAAAGTTAAATATAGTATAATAAAATATTTTGAAAGGAAGACTACATTCACATAATTTTTATTATAGGATATTATTATTCTGCTTTGTTATTAATTACTGTTGTTAATCTTTTACTGTAGGTAAAACTTTATCATAGGTATGTATGTATGGGAAACACATAGTGCATATAGGTTTCAGTGCTATTCATGGTGTCAGACATCCACTGGAGTGTTGGAATGTAGTCCTGCAGATAATTGGAAACTACTGTATTGAGTTTGTTTGCTGAGGTCACACCAAGCTCCAGAGAGTTACTTTGACAAAGATGCAATGACAAGTCAATGGAGAAAGAACAGTCTTTTCAACACATGGTGCTGGGACAACTGCATGTTTATATGTAAAAGAAATAAGCCTAAACACACAACGTCATACCTTATATAAAAATCAACTCAAAATGGACCATAGCACTAAATGTAAAACATAAAACTATAAAATTTCTAGAAGAAAATCTGTGTTACCTTGGGTTTGGTGATAAGTTTTTAGATAGAATATCCAAAAGCACAATATATTTTAAAAATGATAAATCGGACTTTATAAAAATTAAACATTAAAAATGTTTGCTCTGTAATTGAACAAAAAGAGAAGTCACAACCTGGATTTAAGTACAGATTCTTTATATCCATAACATACAAAGAACTCTTAAAACTCAACAATATGAAAATAACCCAATTTAAAAATGAGCAAAATATCTGAATGGACAATTCACCAAGGAAGTTATACGGGTGGCAAATAAGCATTGAAAACGTGTTTAATAGCATTTGTCATTGGGGAAATTTAAATTAAACCACAATCAGGTATCACTATAGATATAAAATAATTGACAATACCAAATTGGTGAGAATGCAGATCAATAAGAATGCACATTCATTGCTGATGGGAATGGAAAATGGCACAGCCACTTAGGAAGACAGGCTGGCAGTTTCCTATAAAGATAAACAGAAACTTAACATACAACCCTGCAAATTTACTCCTAGGTATTTATCCAAATGAATTCAAAATTTACATTCATACAAAATCTATATATGAAAGTTGGAAGCACCCTAGATGTTCTTTAACAGATAAATGAAAAAACTAACTGGTACATTCATACAATGGAACACTGTTAAGTAATACAAAGCAATAAGCTACTAGACCACACAACAAACATGAATCTTAAATGCATTTTATTGAGAGAAATGAACTCAATCCAAAAGTCTACATATCCTATAAGCCCATGGATAAGACATGCTGGGAAAGGCAAACTATAAAGATGGAAAACAGAATTGTGGTTGCCAAGGGTTAAAAAAGGGTGAAGTGGCTTATCACAAAGGGGATACACAAGGGAAGTTTTAGGGTGATAGAAATGACTTGCATGAAAGTAGGGTGGTAGATACATGTGTTTGTATCCATCACAGAGAGTGAATTATAACCTGTGCAAATTAAAAGAAAATCCACCAGCATGACAGGGATCCCAGAATGGCATGCAGACTGGGACTAATTTAACTATATTGCACAGGTGAAGATTACCATATTATCTTTACTTTACTGAAGAAAGTATGGTGGGAAAAAATGGCCAACCTAAGTAACTTCACAAAATGGTTTTGATTGGAAATGATAAAGCTAAAGATAAAAAGTTATATATAAATATGCTACTTTAATTGGCAAATTTGCTTCTTATAGGATTATATGTTATCAATTCTGAAACTACCTTATAAATATATGTGCATACTAAGATTGAAGAAATAAGTAAATTAATAGTAGATAATGGGAACTAGATTTCTCACTGTCAGAGTAAGAAGGTATAATTAAGCAAAGGGAAAATGCTAGAATAAATACTGTGGTGCTCGATTAAAGTAGGAGACAGTATGAACTCATGTTTAATGTATATACAGATAGAAAGATATAGAAATAATTATGTGTATATATACATAGATCAATATATATTAACATGTTTTGTAGCTCTGCTGAAAAGTACTAAAAGTGGTGCACTTCAGTAGTAATGAGCACACCCAAAACTAAGATCTTGGTTTTTATTTTTATTTTTTAATTTAATTTTATGGTGGTTGTACTACATCCATCCCCTTTTTTGCTCCCCTCTGTCCCCCTCCCCCGCTATTCCCCCCAAAGTCAATCCTACCCGTTGTCCATGTCCATGGTTCCTTTATACTAGGTTCTTGTCTAAAAGATCTTGGTTTTGGCCCTGGCTGCTAGCACAGTGGTTAAGGTGCTGGCCTGTGAACCCAGGGGTCGCAGGTTCAATTCCCCAGCCAGGGCACATAGCCAGGTTGCAAACCAGGTCTCCAGTCAGGTCTGTGGCAGGAGGCAGGTGAAATGCAACCATACATTGATGTCTGTCTCCCTCTCTGCCTCTCTCCCTTCCCCTCTTTCTAAAAAAATAATGAAATAAAATCTTTTAAAAAATTAAAAAATAAAAGATCTTGGTTTTTAAACACCATTCTCCAGTTAAAGGAATCAGGGCTCTTGGGAGGATGTACATTAGGACCTGTACTGGAAAAATAAAAGATGAGCCTGGAGCATTCTGTAGTGCCAACAATACAAAAATGCTCAAATAACAAAAGAATGATGCACAACAATGAGTGTACTTAATAATGTTGAATTGCACACTTACAAATGGTTATGATGGTAAATTGTACGTTCTATGTATTTTACCATATACACAGAAAAGGTGATAGCCTGTCAAAGAAACAGAGGAGTCAATCTGAAAGTGATCTCAATGAACAAAGCTGGAACAATTTGAACAATAAAATATACCATTTTGCATTCCCAATGGCATTGAATAGGATAGTACCAGATTAAAGTCAAAGTACAAAATAAACATACATGAATACATGTTTATATAAATAAGATGACTGAATAAATAAATAGGAAAGAAGAGGCAAAAATTCTTACAGAATAATTCCAAATTACTTCTATAGGTATTCCCCTCCAGGAGGTGGAGTTTGTGGATGAGTTAGACCTAATGACTTGCTTCTAAGAGAAAGGGAAAAATAGTAACTTTACTATTAAGTAAGGCAGTACCTTAAAATGATCAATGTTAAAATCACCAGTAATAAGTCATGTTATTAGCATGGACTCCTGATACAATGTCATGAAAAGGGCAGTTCACCTCTATCTGGTCTTTCTTCTCCAAAACATTTAAGGTCAGTCTAATTGTGAGAAAAACATTAGACACACCCAAATGCAGGTAAATCCTGCAAAATACCTGACAGTACTATAAAAATCAAGTTTAGGCCCTGGCTGGTAGCACAGTGGATAAGGGGCCGGCCTGCAAACCCAAAGGTCGCTGGTTCGATTCCCAGCCAGGGCACATAACCAGGTTGCAAGCCAGGTCTCCAGCCAGGTCTGTAGCTGGAGGCAGGTGAAAGGCAACCATACACTGATTATTTCTCTCCCTCTCTGCCTCTCTCCCTTCCCCTCTCTCTGAAAAATAATAAATAAAATCTTTTTAAAAAAAATCAAGTTCATGAAAAACAGGAAAGTCTGATATGCTGTCACAAACCAGAGAAGACTAAGGAAATAGGACAACTAACTGTGATGTAGGATCCTGGAACAGAAAAAGGACTTGACTGGAGAAACTTGTGAAATTTGAATAAAGTTTAGAGTTTGGTTAATATGCATGTATAAATGTTGGTTTCTTGATTTCAACAAATATATCATGATTATATGAGATATTAATAATAAGAGAAACTGGGTGAAGGGCATATAGAAACTCTTTGTACTATCTGCAATCTGCACCTTTTCTGTGTATCTAAAATGATCCCAGGCCCTGGCTGGTAGCACAGTGGTTAAGGCGCCGGCCTGCGAACCCAAAGGTCGCAGGTTCGATTCCCCAGCACATAACAAGGTTGCAAACTAGGTCTCCAGTCAGGTCTGTGGCTGAAGGCAGGTGAAAAGCAACCACACATTGATGTCTCTCTCCCTCTCTGCCTTTCTCCCTTCCTCTCTTTCTAAAAATAATGAAATAAAATCTTTAAAAAAAATAAAATAAAATAAAATAAAATGATCCCAAAATAAAAAGTTTTTTTTTAAATTTTAAGTATATTTTTATTGATTATGCTATTACAGTTGCCCAATTTCTTTTTCCCTTTGCTCCCCTCCACTGAGTACCCTCCTTTCTTCTAGTAATCCCATCCCTACTTAGTTCATGTCTATGAGTCATGCATATAAATTCTTTGACTTCACCCTTCCTATACTATTTTTTAACATCCTCCTGTCCATTTTGTACCTACCAATTATACTTCTTAATCCCTATGCCATTTCCCCATTTCTCCCCCTTCACCCTCCTAGCTAATAACCCTCCAAGTAAATTACCCCCATATCTATAATTCTATTCCTATTCTGGTTGTTTGCTTAGTTTGTTTTTATTTTTAAGATTCAGTCATAGATAGTTGTGAGTTTGTTGTCATTTTAATGTTCATAGTTTTGATCTTCTTTTTATTAATAAATTCCTTTAACATTTCATATAATAATGGTGATCAACTCCTTTAACTTTATCTTGTCTGGAAAGGACTTCATCTGCCATTCTATTCTAAATGATAGCATTGCTGGATAGAGAAATCTTGGTTGTATGACTTTGCTTTTCATCACATTGAATACTTCTTGCCAGTCCCTTTTTGCCTGCAAAGTTTCTTTTGAGAAATCAGCTAATAGTCTTATAGGAACCCCTTTTAGTTAACTCTCTTCTTTTCCCTTGCTGCTTTTAAGATTTTCTCTTCATTTTTAACCTTTGGCATTGTAAGTATGATGTGTCTTGGTATGGTCCTCATTGTGTCTAGTTTGGTTGGGGCTTGCTTTGCTTCCTAGACTTATATGTCTTTTTCCTTCACCAAATTTGGGAAGTTTTCCTTCATTATTTTTTCACATAAGTTTTCAAATTTCTTGCTCTCCCTCTTCTTCTTCTGGCACCCCTATCACCTGGATGTTAGCACGTTTAAAGTTGTTCCAGCTCTGGCTAGTGGCACAGTGGATAAGGTGCTGGCTTGTGAACCCAGGGGTCACTGGTTTGATTCCCAGCCAGAGCACATAACCAGGTTGCAAGCCAGATGTGCAGTTGGAGGCAGGTGAAAGGCAACCATACATTGATGTCTCTCTTTCTCTCTGCCTCTATCCTTTTCCCTCTCTCAGAAAATAATAAATAAAATCTTTAAAAAATAAAATAAAAATAAAGTTGTTCCAGAGGTCCCTAAACCTCTCCTCATTTTTTTCAATTCTTATTTCTTTCTTCTATACTGGTTGACTGTTTATTTCTTCCTTATGTTCCACATCATTGACTTGAATCCTTATTTCTTTCCCTCCACCACTGGTTTTGTGTCAATTTTTATTCCTTTCACTTAGCATAGCTTGCACTTCTTCCCTTCTGTGTTTGCCATATTCAGGCATGTCTGTCAAGTCTGTAAGCATTGTTATCACCAGTGTTTTAAACTCTGCACCTGTTAGGTTGGCAATTTCCTTGTTGCGTAGTTCTCCCAATAGAACCTTGATCTGCTCCCTCTTTTGGGCCATACTTCTCTGTCTCCTCAAATTGACAGCTTTTTGTGTTTGCCTCTGTGTTTTAGGTAGAGCTGTCATACCTGTTACATTGTAAGAGGTAGATAGAGCCTTAGGTGTTTGTCAGTACAAGTGACCCATTTCACCACATTGTGGCACTGTACATGGGGAAGGGGTCTGAGAGGAAACAATGCCACTTGCTCAGCACTCACCCCTTTTCCAGGCACTTCCCCCACTTCCTGTATGGGACTGGCACCTCTCTAGCTTTTGTCCTGGTTGTGGTGCCCAGAGTGGGTGGGTTTGCAGATGTTCTAGGATTGTAAGGGTCTCTAAATAAAACAAATGGACTCTGCTGAGAGACTGGCAGTTTCTTCCTCCACCCCAACCCCACTGGTTTTCACAGCCAGAATCAATGTGGCTTTATTTTTTCTGGTGCTGGAATTGTGAGCTGTGTGATCTGGGCTGGTGCTGGGACCACTCATCAGGTATCCCTCCCTACTTTCATAATGTGTAAGTGTGCTTTCCAGTGTCTGGCCACAGTCGCTGCCTTGCTGCTGCCTTGCTGCTGCCACCACCACCACCACCACCACCATCACACTACTTGCTTTCTGCCCCTTCGCCATCTCTCCTAACTGTCTGGGTGAGCATTGTTTCTTTATATCTTTGTCACACTTCCATGCTGTTCAATTTTCTGGTAGTCTTGTTTCTTCTTAGTTGTGAAGTAGTTGTATTCCTTCTTAGTTGTAGAGGAAGATGCAGCCTGTCTTCTTATACTTCCATGTTGACCTGAAGTTCCTAAAAAGTTTTTTTAACTGAATAAAAAGAAAAGATTGACAATAAAGAAGATTAAAGAAGCACAAGAACACCAGCAGAGATCGAGACTGTGGCCATGGTCCCTCTCAGCTATGCACTTTCTTGTTGGTTACCCGAGTGCCCAGTAACAGTAGAGATTTATTGAGCATCCCTCTAGTGCGGTAGTTCTCAACTTTTGTGTGTATCAGAATAACCCGAAAATTAATAAAAACTACTGCCACTCAGGGTCATTATAGTAGCCTTCGACTTTGACTTCTGTATTTTTACAAAGATTCCTAATGATTCTGATACATATTTAAGCTTGAGAACCACTGCTCTAGTGCTTTTCTATTAACATGACTGTTAACATTACCATTCATTCATTTATTTAATCAACAACTATTTGCTGAGCAACTATTCTATGCCATACCATTGTCAGTACTAAGTGTATAATAGTAGACACACAGGCAAAGACCTCATGAAGCTTATGCTTAGTATACAAATAAATACACACTGAGTCTCTTCTTGTATTTCCCAGTTTCAAATCCCTAAAGAGAAGATCTGATTGGTCACCACCATCTCTTGTTTGGTTTTTGGGGAGCAAGAACAGAGGTCTTCTTAATACATTGTTGACTGGTCATAAAAAACTTGTGTTTTCAAGCCCAAATGTTGACCGACAATGAGTTAACTTGTGCTCGCGCTTACATTAGCTTTCGCTGTAACATCACCAGTTAACAATGTGTTAATGAACAGATGGATGTAGTTCACTACATGAGTCAACTCATGTTGGTACTTGTATTAGCTTTTGTATAAAAATTGCTGATCAACATTGTGTTAACAAGTCACGTCACAGGTTATTGGTTAGTATAAGTGCTGTTTGTTGGTAGGTCTAGGGTTCCCCTCATTCCAGTCAGCTATGGCTGGGGTTCAGTGGCACATAACATGACCCCTCCTGAGTTGCCCCCTTAGCTAAACAAGCTAGGTCAGGAAGGGCTCATTGATGAGGGAGATCCCCCTGGCTGATGATGCAGAGTGGCTGTCATCCAAATGCAGCCTGAGACTTTCCTGGGAAGTCTGGAGGCAACAAGATTAGGCAGTAATAGCCAATGTGAGGATATAAATGACCCTACCTTTTATGACCATTTATCGGTTCTCAGTGTTAATGAAACCAAGAATAGACACCTAAAATTGTCTTAGATGCTCCTTTGAGAAGAATAAATTTTTGTTTAATGTTTTTAGTCTGTAGATATTAGTTTTTGCTGGGCTTTCCTTTTCTGCTGCCTGTGGTGTTTCAGAATACCAACTTGCCTACAGTAGGTTCCTACTTGAATAGAAAATGACATGGATTATAGTCGCCCATGTCTTTCCTTCCATTATGTTCTATTTATTTACATTAGCTTTGACAATATCCTTGGGATTATATTTTCTGCCCTCTGAGCACTTTCTCAAACTGAAAGAGGAAAACAATTGGCATAAGGAAACTGCAGCAATGGTTATCACACTTTTCCAATTCCACCTAGGGGGAGCCTTGTACCATGCCCTCTACCAGTTGTCAGCTAAGGGATAACACAGATTTTTATGAGGCACAAACAGGAGCAGCATAGGTAACTTACTAACTGATCCTGAGAAAAGAAAGGCTTTGAAGCTATTCATTACACACATTGAATTCAAATCAACAAACATTACTACCATGTTCCCAACACTCAACCAGGAACTAGGGAGCTAAAGAAGAAACAACATGACCCTCACCTTGAATGATGGACCATAAATAGTGGAAGACAGACCAATGATGATGATGATGTTACCAGAAATGAAGGAACTAAACTATTCCTGATGGAGGAGAGAATCAGTCTGAATTTAGGGATAAAAACGTACCACTTGGAATGGGCATTAAGGGATATTTAGAATTTTTCTAAGTAGAAAAATGTAAGAAAGAATAACCAAGTGCTGGAAACAGCCTATGTGCCCATCAGTGGATGATTGGATCAAAAAACTTTGGTACATTTACACAATGGAATTCTACATAGCAGAAAGAAAGAAGAAACTTTTACCCTTTGCAACAACATGGATGGAACTGGAGAGTATTATGCTTAGTGAAATAAGCCAGTCAGTGAAGGACAAATATCATATGATCTCACCCATTACAGGACAATAATGAGCAAAACTAACAACAAGCAAAACAGAACCAAGTATATGAATGCAAGGAATAGGCCTTCAGTGGTCAGGGGGAAAAGGGTTGCGGGGAGGGGGGAGGCAGAGGCAAGAAAGGGGAGCAGCTTAGACAAGAACCTAGTATAAAGGAACCATGGACATGGACAACAGGTGGGCTTGACTTTGGGGGGAATGGGTGGGTGGGGAGGGGGACAGAGGGGAGCAAAAAGGGGATGGATGTAATACAACAACAATAAAATTTAAAAAAAAGAAAGAGAGAAAAATGTAAGAAAGAGCAACATTCCAGTTGCATAGATTCACATAAAGGCAAGAAGATAAGAAAGTAAGTGGCCTATATAGGGAACAGCGCATAGTCACATGCGTGGTGGAAACATGATACAGCTCTAAAGAAGAATTGGAATTGCTCATAAACTACCAAAAGCCCACAGCCTGGGTTCCGCAAACCATGGCTAGTGTCAGATGTCTGGAAAACAAAAAGTTTGACCACTGAAGGTAGCAATAGCTTATTATAAGACCATAAGGAGGATAATAGTTGTTGAGCAGAACAAAACATTCTTATTAAATCTAGTTCTTATATTTATTCCTTTGCATTAAATCCATTAATTTGTTGAATTATCTTTCCTGCACTCTGCAGGAAAGTATTAGGAATACAGAGCTGACTCCACTGTAGTTTCTGTCCTTAGGGAGCCTAGCAACTGGAGATGTTAATAAGTGTTTTTTAGTGTTTGTATCCCTAATACTCAGTACATATTCACATATTTCCAGTTTAAAAAAAAAAAATGTCCTTTATGGCTAATTTCTCCAAAACAGCCCTAGATCTTACATTGCATCTTCCGGTTATGTCCTTCATGTATCTTTTAATCCAGTATGGTCCCTTTCTTATTATTCTAACTTGATGAAAATGTTATTGGAGAAACACCAGTGCATTAAATAATTACAGATCAGCCAGTCCATCAGTGTGCATGCAAAATTTATTAATGAATGGGAGAGCAAAAACAACGGTGGCCAAAGGCTAGGGGTGGCCAGCTTGCCTTAGAGTGGCCAGAGGCCAAGAGGCCAAGGGCCCAGGGTGCCAAGAGCTTAAGTCCTCTGTTCTGAGGACTTTACATAGTCCTGCAGAATGGGGTGAAGAAGTTACATATTGATTGACAGGTAAAGTGCGAGCTTTCCAGGACTGAGAGCATGGATAGCCAAAGGTGTTAATGGACTTCTTCCTAATGTGCCCTTTCCTGTGTTTTGGGCCTTGGGATGTCAACACAGTTTCAAAGGTTTTCCTGCCCAGACAGTGGAAAGGACATGTAATTCATAGGATTTTCCCTCTTCTGCTACTAACAGTGTTTCTTATAATATTGGAACAATGTAATATTGGCAATATTATAAGACCAGGCCCAGGACTACTGTGTTTGCAGGTAGGATGGCTCCCTCCGGCACTCATTCCCCTGTAACAAAAAGAACTGCCAGCTGTTCTGAAGAACAGCCCACCTTCTGTACTTGCCTGGTGCTTACTTTTGATGCTATTTTACTTGCTGTTCTACCCTCCCTATTCTTGTAAACTAGGAGATCTACCTGAAGATGCGACAGAAGCAAGTTAAACATTCTGGGCTCAAAGAGGTACTTCACATTGCAATGGAGTAGGAAGTGTGAACACAACCTGGCTACCTAAAGGAAGTGGGATGGGGAACCCAGCTGCACTGCAGGCAGTGCCCTGCCAAGGACATCCAATTGTGCTGATTTTGTTCTCATAAATAGGGAAAGCAAAAAGCAAAAAGAACTTGGTGGGTTCTCCACCACTTTTTGAGACGGCCATTTAATAAATGGAACAGCTCCCTTTATATAGCTGAGCTGAGCTAGGCCGACATGGTATTCAGTCCATGGAGAGCCACTGTCACCATCCTCTGTACAACCTGGTACTAGACACAGAAAGTAGCGAGGAAACTGCATCCTCCCTTATTCTTTTCAGCAGCCGCCTGTTTCCTGCCTGGCCACCAGGGGAGCTACAACCAAGCAACCGTTGGGAGACGATCTGTCCGGGAGATGAATCTTGTCCTACTCAGGGTCCCGTAACAAGGTGCTGAAGGGGGATGAACCATGAGTAGCTCTCGAGAGAGAGAGCTGGAATAGGAACCTCCCTGCTCTGCCGCTCCGGCCCTCCCACCGCACCTGCACGCGCTCAGGCCCATCCCGGTGGCTCTCGGCAGGTGGCGCTGTCTGCGGAGTTGCAGGGGCCCTGGCTGCCCGGAAGAGCTCCCGGCGGGCAGTGCGGCCAGGCTCTCCAGCGGCAGCGAGTGCCACGTCCCAAGTGTTAGCGGAGGACCCGAGCGGGCGGTTGGCTGGGGGCGGGGAGCGGGAGCAGCGGCGGCGGAGCCCGACCCGGCCACACTGATTGCCCGCCACCATGGGCTCTCAGCAGAGCGTCGAGATTCCAGGCGGGGGCACGGAAGGCTACCACGTCCTGCGGGTAAGAGCTCCGACGGCGGCCCGGGAACGGCGGGCTGGAGGCAGGGCCTGGCCTCTAGGAGGCAGAGGCCCTGACGGGCCCTTTCCCGAGGCCGTCAGGCCGGACCGCACGGAGGGACAGCCGCCGCGGTCGCTGCTTTGGCCGAGGCCGGTTCCGGCAAGCACTCACATCCCGCTTCCCCGGGGCCCCGGGCCTCGGGTACCCAGCTTTTATGGGGCTGGAGGAGGGGCTGGAGTCTGAGCCGGCATCTGGGGACTTCACCGAGGGGCAGACTTGGCCCCTTTTCCAACTCGTGGCCTAGCCCCTGAACTCTTAGCTTCCAAAGTTAGGAAAGGCCTGGGGGCAAAGTCTGCAAAGAGGTGATGGTGAAAGTGTCTGTGTAGTTTTGCGAGGAAAGGAAACCTGGACCCCGCCAAGAGGCGGGGGCAGCGTGGGCAGGTGTTAATTTACCTCGGTGCTGCCTTAATGGCCGGAAAGACCAATTAGGGAAACAAAACAAAAGTGGCCCCTTTTGAAAAGGGGAATAGGTTTGACGGACTTAAATTTATTTGAATTTGACACTCGATTTTGGTCTTGAGTCGCTCCCCTGCTTTCCCATCCTCCTCTTCCATGTTTCTTGTCCCAGGGAACTTCCGTTCTGTTCTTTTCTAAGACTGCTCAGGGTGTGGTGGAGACTAAGGTGTACTGCGACAGTGGTGAAAGAGTTAAAGGAGAGGAACGTTTGACAATATAATTAGGTAAATAAAGGAAACCAATGTCAGTCTACAGGATGCAGAGAAACATAGTATCTCAAAAGGCGTTAGGTAAATCCTTGCTTTGGACAGCATGGGTTGAATAAGCATGTGGTGCTTTCTTGATGGAACTAGTCTTTAAAAGTAGCATTGTTGGTTGTGTACTGTGACACCTGCGTGTGTAGTAACAGGGTTGACTGTCAACAGAGTGGCCCCAATCCGTAGCATCATTTCAGGATGCAATAGAGTACCACTAGATATTAATGGCTCCTCAGGGGCAAGAACATTTTCACTGAAAATGAGAAAGTGCACTTCCTGGTGCCACAGTCATTTTCTGGCTTAGGCCCCATATTTTTAGGTGAGACACGCTCTTAAGCTAAAATACCCAAATATCTGTGTGAGGGAGCTGTGATCAGTCACCCTTCTGATCTTCAGGATTATCATGTCTGGCTGTCTCAACACTGTGCTAAAAATCCCTCTTGAAGCCACACTCCTGGTTGGAAAGGATTGTCTCAGAAAATAAAGGGAATCTATAATTAAACCGTATTATCTTCCTGTTTGTTCCCCTTAGTTAAGCCAGCCCTCAAGTACCACACTAGATAGGAAAAATGGAAAAAGTGTTGGATTCCAGATGTGAAGTGCAAAGTGGTGGTAGTACTTTTCACTATTGTCCATTTTGATTTTGAGTTCTAGGCCCTAGGCTGTGTTATCCAGTATTACCAGTGACTGTAGCCATGAATCTTTGGGGACTTGATATTTCTATAATACCTGCAATCAGTAAAATACAGTGTTAGAATTTTACAAAGTCTGTTAGAAAGCTGTACACATCCAAAGGATTCCAATTCAGTGACTTCTGTTAATGGCTTCAATTGCCATAAAACAAGTTCAAGTGTACTTTGTTTATGTAGGTACACCTCAGTAAATCAGTGCTTGTGCATATTCTATAGTTCAGGTGTGTTATTAATCTATAAATCTTATTTTTAGAAGCATTAGGGACAACCTTTGTTTTTAATCTGCATCGGGAACATAAATCTTGGAAAAGATGAAGTAATTCTTATTTTGTTTGAGTTTTGTTTGAGGGAGTTTTGAAATAGTAGTGATCATCTAGTTTAGGAGAATTTTTAAAATGTTTTTGAGTGGGTAACCCACTCTGCCACTGACTCTGTAATTGGTTTTCTTTGTTTTTAAAGGACAAAGTACTGTTTAAATTCTGACATACAAAAATACCTTATTTTCATTTGTTATTGCCTAAATGTACAGCAATATATACCAGCACTGGATTACTGAGTTTATAAACCAGAGTAAATATGACAAAATAACCTTGGAATAGAATCCCCCATGTTTTAACAAGTTCTACAATGATTAAATTGCAAGTTTTCATTAATAATCAATTCCCTGGCCATGTTCTTGTTAGTAATACAAACTTGTATGACTGGGTTTTGACATCCATATTCATTGTTGTTTTATAATTGTTACTTCAAAGTCCCTAAAGTTCATATTGAACTTAACAGTTTTTCTATTTTTTTCTTATTGATTGTTAGATTCAGTTTTTAAAAATCTTTAGGGACAACCTTGTAATGTTTTCACAGTTCCTGCTATGAGCAGTGTACTTTCCTCTTCATGTTTTATGTATTTGTGTATTCATGCACATTTTTATATTGTGATCCCCATCCTGGAGGTAACCACTGTAGATAGTTTTTATGTATCCTTTCAAAAATGTGTAATACACCTTCCCCCCTTTTACTGTTTCTTTTTGTAACTGTTGGAATCATGTGATACAGACACACACCTTGGTCTTTTCATTTGATAAAGGTCTAAGCAGTCTTTCCATACCAGGACATAGATCTTGTTTCACTTACCTCCTTAGTAGTCTGTTGTACCATAGTTTGGTAAGCAGCACCTTCTGGTGTTAGGCATTTAATTTTTCTATATATGTACATATCTACAACCCTTTTTTTTCATACCTACAATATTTTGATTTCACATAAAATATAAATTTTCCCAAATTGTTAAATTTAATGTTATCTAATTATATAAATGATCTTCATTTTAGTAAATTACTACATTGTTTTCTGATTGTGAGCCCATGTTTAATAATTATCATATGGGTTCGTTCTAAAGTATAACAAAGAACCTAAGTTACCTGTAATCCTACCACCCAAAAGTAAATACTGTTGAAGTATTTTTCCTAGTCTTTGTTTCCTCTGCCTAACATTGCCCTTTAGCCATATTTCACGAAGATTTTGAATGATAGGATATATTCAGGTACAGTATGGTCAAAAGTTGTAAGATGTTGGCTTTACAATCTAAATATCCAACAACTAAGGAATTGTTAAATAGAGCCTATGCACAGATTCAGTTAATGTACATTTATTGAAAATTGTGTTTCAAGATACTATGGGCATAGGTATGCCTCTCCGTGTATGTCTGTATACATCCAGACAGCCAGGAAAATAGCCTGGAAAGGTAATAAGCCAGGATATTAAAAGGGTTATTGGTGGATGTTGACATTTATATTTATTTTATTTTGCAAAAATTTCTTTAAATCCTCACCTGAGGGTAGGTGGATATGTTCATTGATTTTAGTGAGGGGGTTGTTGGGAAGAGAGAGAGAAACATTGATGTGAGAGAGAAACATCACTTGCCACTCTGTGCCCCAACCAGGGATCTAACACACAACCTACATATATGCCCGGAATGGGAATGGAACCCTCAGCCTTTTGGTGTATGGGACAATGTTCCAACCGGTTGAGTCACCCAGCCAGGACACATTTATATTTCTTTTAAACTTTAACGTATTTTCTGAAGTTTCTGTAATGATCATGAAATATTTGTAAATTTATTAAAATATAATTATAAAAAGTAGGCTCCTAATGGAAGATTTAAAAATCTGTTCAAAAGTCTTCATTTAAAAATAACATATTTCACCCTGGCTGGTGGCTCAGGGGATTGGCAGTGGCCTGTGAACCCAAAGGTTGCTGGTTCAATCCCTTGCCAGGATGCATAATCAGGTTGCAAGCCAGGTCTGTAGCTGGAGGCAGGTGAGAGGCAACCCTACATTGATGTTTCTCCCCCTCTCTGCCTTTCTCCCTTCCCTTCTCTCTGGAAATAATAAATAAAATCTTTTAAAATAAAATAAAAACATATTTCAGATTCCCTTATACATTGGTTCTAATTCCATGTTCATCATGAGTACCACTTCTATTCCTGTCCTCTAATCCTAACATGGGGCAGGAAAAACATTAGCCAGGGCTTCTCAGTTTTGTTAGACGTTATGGTGAGTTACTATGGTTGAAATGTGTCAAATACAAAATTCTTGCCTAGACTTTAATCAAAAATTAATTTTTGGAGTTGTCTCATGTATACTCACTATAAGATCCCTGTCTAAATATTCAGATTTATTTCATTCTCCACTTAATACTCTCTGAGGTGAGGTATATCAGAGGACATTTTGGAACTAGTGTTCACACCAATGTGGGGACATGGAAAATGTCACGTTTACTTATAATTTCCTCCAAGAGAGAGTTCAAGGTGATGGATGTTTTGACGAAAAGGACATTTGAGATGAGGTGTGTCTCCAGTGTAATAAGACTGTTATCTCCTGACCCATTCATTGCAGACTGGGCAATATTAGGTACTTCCCGTAGAAGAGAAGATGACAGCAAGTAGGATTATTTCTATAGAAATAGAATACCTAGACCATATCTACTCTTACATGGATCTGCTCTTTTTAGATAATGCCTTAATAAACTATATGATATACTACATTTTAACTTAGCATTTGAGAAAGTGAATTCCTAATATTTGATAGTCATGATTTTTTACTTTATTAATACAGCATTTCTCAAGCTTATGCCCCCATTTGAAAAACATAAAATTTTCACTACAACCCACTTCTCACTCATTCTGAAAACAATGACTATAAAAAGAGAACATATTGTTTGATGTCATTTTCCAAATATAAAGTTATTCTTTAGAAAGCTTTACAAATACATGAAAATTCTGACCTGCTCCCAAGATTTCTTCTAGAAAAGGCCACAAAGTTTGATTAACATTTTTTGGAATTGCTTTTAAATGTAGGGATCAGAATATTTCAGTTTATTAATGTCATGGAATGCAATGGATGTGAACCTTAGGACACTTTCAGGAATTGTTAAGTACCATTGGAAATAAATGATTTCCTTGAACAAATTAGTAGTGTCATGTTGTTTTTATAACTTTCATATTTTTGTGATCCAGTGTGCTTTAATGTATAGATGGTCACCTCAGGATCCTCGTTTGGGGAGACCTGCTGTTGGTGAATAATTATGGTTTCTGTCTCTGGTCAGTAAGTAGCAGAGTGCATAGCACTGGCTCTGGTGCCTTCTAGATCAGATAGTGACAGGGTTTTTTAATAATTCCTCTGAAATTGTCGTAAGACTTGAACTTCAAATAATCACTAATGTCAATACACTTATTTTTGCTGGCTTTAATATTCTACCAAAAGGATTATATTATTTTGATTGATTCACTAATAAAATTTTAGTCTAAACTAGAAAATACTTGTTCACAAAGGTTTGATGTATACTTTAAAATCTGGATTGCCTTGGAATTTGTGATTAGCAGATAAGATGACATATGCCCCCGCCCCAACATACACAGAACCAAAGTTGTTATTTTGGGAGACTACACATCCCTCTTGGCATTGTAAATAATTCCCATCCCTCCTGGCATTGTAAATAATTTACCGCAGCATGAAGAGATTGATGATGGGGTGGTTTGTTTTGTTTTGTTTGGAGTACCAATGAGAGAGAGAGATCATTTCAGCACATTATCAGCAATAAAGACCTTTGTCATGCCCTGACCTGTGCAGCTCAGTGGGCTGGGCGGTGTGCTGTAAACCTAGGGGTCACTGATTCAATTCCGGGTAAGGGCACATGCCTGGGTTGCAGGCCAGGTCCTCGGTTGGGGGTGTGCCAGAGGCAACCAATCAATATTTATCACATTGATGTCTCTCTTCCTCTTTTTCTCCCGTCTGTGAAAATAAATAAAATATTTATTAAAAATATTTTGAGCAAACCCAAAGGTTGCTGGTTCAATTCCCAGCCAGGGCACATAACGAGGTTGCAAGCCAGGTCCTCAGCCAGGTCCATAGCTGGAGACAGGTGAAAGGCAACCATACATTGATTAAAAATATATATTTTTTTTTTTTTGAAAAATCTGAACACATTAAATTTCTTTATTAAGACAATGCTCCCCATCTCATTGGTTATCCTGAAGATTAACAGACATTTCATGTAAAGCACTAACATAGGATCCTGAATGTGGTAAAGATTCAATGAGTGTTAGCTGATGTCATTATTATCAACATTTGCATTATTGTATCACCCATTGAGAGCCACTACAATTGGCTGTACTGTACTGGCAACATTGAGTGTACTGGCAATATTAGTTAAAATATACTTGTACACATTTTAAGTAGTATTTCCACTTAATCATTGAGGAACTACTTTTTGTCTTGTACCTAACTCTATACTGCTGTTTAAAACAAAGATTTTGGATCAGATCTGATCCATTAATTTTATAAATGTACCTTTATGATTTTTAGGGATCCTCATTTTTGAGGATATATCTTTTTTAAAAAGTATGTGACTGCCAGGGTCCCCTTCATTGTTTTTGCCAGTGTGACTAAACACTAATTAAAATGACTAAAAGCCTGTGTTACTAAAATGACCTTGTTGGGTTTGATCTGTAGAATCTTTAGATAACTTAGCCAGTTAGACTTATTTCGGGGTGAGTTATTAAATCTTAGACACTACTTAGTCAGCCTCCTCCTCACTTGACAGCTAAGGAAAGGGGAAATTATTGCCCAGAGTCACTTAACCAGTTTTCTTTAAGAAATAATAGTTAACCTGGTGTTTGAATAGTACAAAATAAGATGACAGGCTGTCAATTTTTGTTTCTTTTGGAGCAGACATCACTTTATTTCAACGTTGTTTTACTAATAAACAGGTCTTTTCTAGGAAGCTGCTATGTAATGATGGGTTTTTATTTCCGTTCAGTTACCATTAGGATTTTATCTGAAATTGCCTCATATGTTACAAGTTACATCATGGGTTCAGTGTCAGGAGAATGCGTCTCTGAGTTACTTTGGTAGAACATGGGAGGAGAATGTTTTAGCAGGGAGGCTTGAACTCTTCTACCGCACTGCAGAATTATTTGCTACCACACATCTGTGACAAGGGCCAAATGGGGAAACTGGCCCTTTTCGCCTGGGGAAAAGTTCCTGACTCCAAAGGTGCCTTTTTTTATAACTGAAGGATTTAGAGTTTATTTTTATTAACATCACATTTCCAACTCTTTTTCCTGTCATTAGGATTATTTAAGCACACACATAACATGAGGCTTTATATATATAGTTGAAATTAGCCCTTTTTTAGGTGTTACTTGGATTGAAGTTAATTTTTAGCCTTATTTAATATCTCTACTGGTTTTAAAAGCAGTATAAAAGTGAGATTGTTTAAATTAAATTGGGAGCTAGTGGAGATGATTGTGTAGACAGAAAGTCATTTAGTGGGACTTAGTTACTTCCTAGGTGTGAAGACAGAACTGGCAGTGCAGTATAAAGCGTTAATAAAGAGGAGACACATTCCCCCAAGTCCATTTTATGGAAGCCTCTCTATGGCTAGAAAAATTAAGGAAGATAATTCATATACCAGCCAGAAATTTGGGCAGTGTGTCTTTGTATGTCACCTTATAAAATTGCTAGTCGATAATATCCATGTTCTCAAAGTAACCTTGTGGTTGGTTTCCTTTGAGGGAGCAGTTCTGTATTCCTCAGCGGGAAGTGTGGGAGTCAGTGGGCCGATGCAGTTGGGAGAATGCCTTACCTTGCTGCCACACTCCACCCAAGCTCTTCCCTTCAGCCCTGCTGCCCCTCTCTCCTCCAAGTCAGGATATAAAAGAGAGAGCTTTATGCAAAAAGACCCAAATCAAGTGGAGGAGCTATTGCACTTTTATAGAAGAAGAGGTGGCTGCTTCGCTGGAAGCAAGTAGTATAGATATTAAGTCTGTACGTAAATTCAGGCTAAATCTGGTAAAACTTTCTAATGATTCAGTATTAGAAGGTAAAGGCAAAGGCTTAATTACTTTTATTTATTCCCTGGAATTTGGACAAAACAGTTCATGATATTTTATAGAGCAATTTCTCAAGCTTTATATGTATTTCACCTCCAAATAAGAAATATATAGTACATTTCCATTGCAGTGAGTATGTCCTACTACATTTCATGAAAAATAATTATCCTTACTAAGTCATGAATTTTTGGTATTTTGTTTGTTCTGATATTTTTGGCATTTGTCTGTTCTGTCATTATTCACTAAATTTATTTCAGAACCCACTGAAACTCCTGGTAGTAGTTGAATGACACCACTTTAGGGATTCGTTGATTCATAGTTGGTGATTCAAAAAAATCCATTTTAGATGAATGTAATATAACAATAAAATTTAAAAGATCCATCTTCTAGTCATTGGTGCTCATTTCTTTTTATGTAATGGAGGTAGATGACCCTTCACTGCAGTTTCTTCCACAGCCTTGAGGAGTAAAAATGTGCAGCAGGCCCTGGCTGTTGTGTCTTAGTGGATTGGTGCTGGCCTGCAAACCCAAAGGTCGCTGGTTCGATACCCACCCAGGGCACATAACCAGCTTGCAAGCCAGGTCTCCAGCCAGGTCCTTAGCTGGAGGCAGGTGGAAGGCAACCATAAATTGATGTGTCTCTTTTCCTCCCCCACTGTCTTTCTCTTTGAAAATGGTGAATGAAGTTTTTTTTTTTTTTTAATGTGCAGCAGATTGCACCTTGCTTTCTTTTTCTAGAGTGCATATGAGGGAAGTATTTCTTTCCTGTCATGATTCTTCAATAACTTCATAGTTTCGTCTATCAGTCCCTACTTTGGAAATATTTCTTTTTATAATTATTTTGTAACCGTAATTGCCCTTTAATATTTTCAGCAGTTTTATTATATTTCTTTATTGTTTAAAGTAAATCATAAGGGCTGAGAAATTAGAAAAAGAACGTCATGCTTTTTGAACTCTTAGGGAATGGTTTCTGGACATTTAAATGGAACCATACAATATGCAGCCACTGGCTTCTTTGACTTACTGTAATGTTTTCAAGGTTCATTTATATTGTTTTGTACTGTCTATCAATATTGATTCCTTTTAATGCTAAATAATCCATTTTATGAGTGTTCCACACTTTATTATAGTTGAGGAACATCAGTTGATTTTTCATTTTTCTGGCTTTTGTGAGTAATGCAGCTATGAAATTTGTGTACAAGTTTTTACATGAACGTGTTTTTCTCTTGGTTGAATACTGACGAGTGGAATTGCTGTGTCATATAACTGTGTTTAGTATTTTGAGGAATTTACCACAGCAGCTGCACCATTTACATCCTGCCATTAGTGTATGAGGGTTCCAGTTTCTCCATGTTATTGTCAACTCTTGTTCTTGTCTTTTATTTTTTTTTAATTGTTGTTGTATTACATCCATCACCTTTTTGCTCCCCTCCGTCCCCCTCCCCACCCACCCATCCCCCCCAAAGTCAATCCCACCTGTTATCCATGCCCATGATTCTTTTATACTAGGTTCTTGTCTAAGCTGCTCCCCTTCCCTGCCTCTGCCTCCCCCCTCCCCCTTCCCCCCAACCCCTTTCCCCCTGACCACTGAAGGCCTATTCACTGTATTCATATATTTGGTTCTGTTTTGCTTGTTGTTAGTTTTGTTCATTATTGTCCTGTAATGGGTGAGATCATATGATATTTGTCCTTCGCTGACTGGCTTATTTCACTAAGCATAATAATCTCCAGTTCCATCCATGTTGTTGCAAAAGGTATGAGTTCCTTCTTTCTGCTACATAGAATTCCATTGTGTAAATGTACCAAAGTTTTTTGATCCAATCATCCATTGATGGGCACTTAGGCTGTCTCCAGCACTTGGCTATTGTAAATAGTGCCGCTATGAACATAGGTGTACATAGGTTCTTATGAATTGATGTTTCAGGATTCTTTGGGTATAGTCCAAGTAGTGGAATTGCTGGATCAAAAGGCAGTTCCATTTTTAGTTTTTTAAGGAAACCCCATACTGTTTTCCACAGTGGCTGCACCAGCCTACATTCCCACCAACAGTGTATGAGGGTTCCCTTTGCCCCGCATC
>PVIW01014583.1:0-22807 GCA_004026585.1 Noctilio leporinus
AATGGAACTGCCTTTTGATCCAGCAATTCCACTACTTGGACTATACCCAAAGAATCCTGAGACACCAATTCATAAGAACCTATGCACACCTATGTTCATAGCGGCACTATTTACAATAGCCAAGTGCTGGAAACAGCCTAAGTGCCCATCAGTGGATGATTGGATCAAAAAACTTTGGTACATTTACACAATGGAATTCAATATGGCAGAAAGAAAGAAGGAACTTGTACCCTTTGCAACAACATGGATGGAACTAGAGAGTATTATGCTTAGTGAAATAAGCCAGTCAGTGAAGGACAGGTATATGATCTCACCCATTACGGGACAATAATGAGCAAAACTAACAACAAGCAAAACAGAACCAAGTATATGAATACAAGGAATAGGCCTTCAGTGGTCAGGGGAATGGGGTAGGGGGGAGGGGGAGGTAGAGGCAAAGAAGGGGAGCAGCTTAGACAAGAACCTAGTATAGAGGAACCATGGACATGGACAACAGGTGGGATTGACTTTTGGGGGAATGGGTGGGTGGGGAGGGGGACAGAGGGGAGCAAAAAGGGGATGGATGTAATACAACAACAATAAAATTTTTAAAAAATTTATTGAGCAGCTACTATCTCCCAAATAGGATACTTGTGGCTATAGGAAACAGGATGAGTATGTTGAGGGTCAGGGAGGGACACATAAATCATGCTTCAGAAATATATGACTAGTGAGCAAAACAAACAATCAAGCAAAATAGAACCAGAGGCATGGAAACAAGAAACAGACTTTCCGTGTGCAGAGGGGAGATGAAGGAGGAGAAAAAGCCAAAGACAGGGAACAATTTAGTCAAGGAAATAGTATAAATGACTAGTATAAATAGACATGGACAACATGTGGGATTGATTGTTAAAGGGGGGATGGGGAGGGTGGGGCAGGAGAGAGCAGTTGGGGGAAATGGGATAAATGTAATACAACAATAAATTAATTTTTAAAATATACATATGCAATATAGGACTTTAAAGAAGCATGTGACATTTGACTGCACTTGAGAATCACCTATGCAGCATTTAAGACTTCCAATGTCCAGCCACGGCTGGGGGCTCAGTTGGTAGGAGCATTGTCCTGTACACCAAACAGGTTATGGATTTGATTCCCACTCAGAACATATACCTGGGTTGTGTATTCAATCCCCAGTGGGGCATGTATGGGAGGCAACCAATGTATGTTTCTTTCTCACACTGATGCGTCTTTCTCACACTGATGCGTCTTTCTCCCATCCTCTCTCAAATCTAAAATATCCTCAAGCGAGAATTAAAAAAGAAAAAAAGGCTTCCAACATCTAGCTTTCCTGCAAACCAAGTAAATAAATCAGACTCTCTGGGGATGATGCCTGAGCAGCGGTATTTTGTGAAGCACCCCAAGTGATTTCCACATGCATCCAAGTTGTAGATTGCTGACCTAAGGGGAGTAACTGGTTTCTCTTTAAGCAATCATGCCTGGCCATCTGACACCAAATCAGCCTGTATCCTTTAGAGTACTTGCCTTAGGAGCTATGCCCTTGTTCCAAAGAAGCAGCTATTGCTCCAAACGTTTAAGGAATTCCTGTTGAGTACTTAGCTTTCAGAGTCTGAGGCACATTCTTTTGACTTTTGCAACAAAGCTTTTGAAATTCAACACTGATCCACGCAGAGCCAAAGCTGCTGTTACCAAGTTGGGTGAGTCCTGTTTTGTATTAACAATCACACTTACTGCAGCAGCCATAAAAATAATGACACTAATATTTTTGCATCAGCTGTCTCTTAAGAAAATTTCAAGAAAGGAATTCCAAAGACATTTAGTGAAATATCTTTCCAAATACACTTCTGAGACTGCTTGAAAGGAAACAGCAATGCATTTACTGGTGTGTTTTTGTGTGTCTGTTGGAAATCTGGCTCTCTCCTTCATTCAGTTACTTAGAGTATGTGTATCGATCAGCTGGCCTTGTTTCTTCATTTAATAGCTGCATTGTTTTTTCTTACTTAGCACTTGTATCTGCTGGCTATGAGGATGTTGCTTCTCTTTGCTGGGTTTTACAAATTCACATCTGTTAATTTGACATGCAGATGAATCTTTGCAAAAGAATACTTTGAAAAGAACTGCTCACAGCAGTGTGGAAAACCAAATGTTATTGCAATTTTGATGTATTTCTCTTCTTGTCAAGAAAACCATCAGGACTAGAGCAGAATTGTAGATTTATTGCTGAAGGGGATCTTAGTGGGTGTCAGCTCATGTTTTGTTCTGTTTTTTAGTTTGGTGTTTGTGAAAGTATGTGTTTCAAATTTTTAGGTACTGTGGGTGGCAAATGAGTTTAATTCTGGCTCCTTCACTTTTAAAGCCTTTACAGATTTCTGTTTTTAAAAAAAGAGAAAAAGAGTTTATTATTTTCAGAGAGAGGGGAAGGGAGAGAGGCAGAGAGGAAGAGAGACATCAATGTATGGCTGCCTTTCACCTGCCTCCAGCTACAGACCTGGCTGGAGAACTGGTTTGCAACCTGGTTATGTGCCCTGGCTGGGGAATTGAACCAGCAGCCTTTGGGTTCACAGGCCAGCACCTTATCCACTGAGCCACCAGCGAGGGCTAAAGCCTTTACAGATTTCTAAAATGCAGACCCTGGTCCATTCCTCTGTGAATGCAAGTTTCTGTTTCTGATTAGATTATAGGTGAAGCTCACAGGGATCTTGTCTTTGAGGAGCAAAAAGAAAGTGAGCGTCTCATTAAGCTCTTGGTCTCATTAAGCTTTTGCAGTCTGACAGGTTCTGGGTGAAGTCAGGGTGCTTGGGTTGAGATTCTTCATGTTCAAGTCAAGTTTTCCTTCCTCCTTTAGTTCGTAACTGTAAGCTATATTAGCATATTCTTAGCTGAGCTCTCGCTCCACAGCAGTTGGCTCATCATCATGCTCAGATTCAAGAATTTACCACAAATTTTAAAATTGGAGACTAACTCTTCCCTTTGAGTGAAAAAAAAAATGCTTCATTTGTGCTTCTAGCTGCATTTGCTGCCTCAGTCTTTCTGACCATGAGCAAGGTCTTTGTGACCTTAAAAAATGATGCTATGACATAGTCTTCTTACCCACATCAACACCAAGATAATCAAGAGGTTTCTAAACCAAAGTATTTGACCCCTATGAGCTCAATGAGACCCCTATGAGACCTTTAGGGTTTTCAGCTGCCTGGCAACCAGATTCTGTGAACAGTCAGGAGAGCATTCTTGGAGACATTCTCCCAGTGGGTGTTGTCCTGCATGATAGATAACCAGAGAAAGCAAGGCTTTCCAAATAGCCCAGTGCAGTAGGCATAAGGAAAGAGGATTCTGTCTTGCTTGCACAGTGTCTGTTGTCTCTTCAATAGTGGGAGAAAAGACCTATATTAGTCACAAAATCTCCCAGGGACATATTATATCCTAAAACATGTTATTAGTTCAGCTTGACCCTGTTCTTCCAGTGAATCTGACTCAGTCACCTGATTCAAGTTTCCATAGAGCAGAAGAGGTTCCTGTCTCAATAGTGGAGTTAGCAAAAAATGATGTAAATGCTAGTATTTTAAGATAATACACATTTTCTGACCTCAAAGACTTACAGCCTCAGGGACAATTTCAAAAATAAGTAATTAGACATGCCAGCTTTAACCCCCACAAAGGAGGCAATTCATACCTCCTGTAGAAGATGATGCTGCTTGAGCCAACAGGCAAATGAAAATTGGCCATTTGGAGGAAAAAAGCATGGGAAGTGAGGATATTCTGGGCAAGGAAAGCAGAATATACAAAGGCACAAAATGAAAATGCTAGAAATAGCTGGAGACCTGCATCGGTGCTTGCTGGAATCCAGGAGGTGGGAGCTGAGAATGGGGGGATGGGGGTCCATGTGCCCAGGTTCTGTCTATGATCAGCCACTAGAAGTTTAAATACCATGCATTCTTGGCCATGCAGAACAGAATGGGGAGAAATAGACTCAAGGCCAGGTGTTCCATGGATGAATGGATTTGGGAGAGGTTTGGGAGGGAGAATCAGCAGGATTGACTGAGTATGGGAGATGAATAGGATGGAGAGTTGAGCATAATTCTCCACCTTTCATTCTGGACAGGTAAGTAGCAGGCATTGTTTCACCACTCAGGGACCCCAAAGTGAGAACCGAAAGATCAGATTCAGATCAGACATGTTGAGTTTTATGGTACTTCTGGAGTGTCAAGCAGGGGTTGCCATCATTCATCATATATGCAGGGATGGCACCAAGATGAGCATTTTGCCAGCTGCTTGCTTCCCCAGAATTAAGTCACTTATTCCACTCTAGCTCCCTGGGCTCATGCCTGGGTCAGACCTGCATCGATCATTTTTCTCAGATTACATGCATAAGCTTCATATTCCCATTTCTTTTAATTATAGTTGTATTCATCCAGACTTTACAGGCATTTCTCTTTTAGATTAAAATACTTTTGCATTATTATTTTAATTTCAAAGACTTACTATACCCTTTTCTCTTCTATTACTTTCTTGTTCTTATACTCTATCGCTCCCTCAGGGTTTGGAGAACTGCTTCAAGTTTATTAGGCACATTCATCAGGCCTAGGAATATCCTGACAATTTGCACTGGAGTTTTGAAATGCAAAGAGGGCTACTGCCCTCATGTCCTTTCACTCCTTAGGCCAAATTAACTTTTATGTGTGCTCAGCTACAGGAAATGACTGTCCACAAATTTAAACTATAAACAAAAATTATGCCACAGGGTATATAAAATTTGGAATAGGTTTGACAAATTCACCTCTCACAAATATTTGAGGAACCAGTATTGATGAAGGGTGTTCATATGGGCTGGGGAAAGAATGGTTAGAAAGATCCTTATTCTCATCCCTAATAAATTATTCCTGAGTTAGAGTCCATTAATAAATTAAACAAAATACGGGCTTTCAGAATGTCGTCTGACAGAGTTAGTGCTAACACCAAGTGGCTATGTCCCCTGTTCAGATTCACTCCAGCCAAGCTAAAAAGTAGAACATACATATACCAGCAATTAGTCTTTGGAAATGAAGACTCAGCAGGAAGGCAGTTCCCTGTTGGACCACTGGCCATAAGGACATTACCTTCCTTCCTTCTGAGTCTTTTTCTTCTGCTATTACAGGGGAGAAAGCTCCTTCCCTACAAAGACAGGGGGCCCTCTGCAGCTCTGGGAATTTAAACCTCATGTTTTGTTCTGAAACAAAAATTACCTCTTCAGACAGAAGAGGCATGGGGAATAGTGAAAGTGTGCAATGATGTTCAATCTCATTCTTGTAAAATGTAAATCCACAATCATAGCCAAGAGGCCAAAAGCTGTTTGAGGCCTATGGGAACAAATGGGACTCAAACATTGCAAGTGTCAAAGTTAATCTGACACTAATTTAATGGTAGGTATAACTGTTACTGTGCTGCCCAATAATTTGGCTTCAGTGGTGAACAGTTCAGGTAGATAGCTGTAATTAGCATTACTTTCCACCCATTCAGTCAAATATTTCCAGACAACTGAGAGATGATGCAGTTCAAGAAAGAGGGTTATATATCATCCTCTTCCTTTTTACCTCCTCTCTGCACCCCACCAACGTGTGTGTGTGTGTGTGTGTGTGTACACATATGGGCACACACACACATAAGACCAGAGGAAATGACCAATCCTCTAGTCACTCATTTCCTCTCATCTGTGCCCTTTATGATGTAACCTATAATGTCCTGTTGTGATTTTAGAGGGACATAATATTCACCCTAAGTCATTGTATTCTCAATATCTAGCCCTCCAAGTACACAGAAAGAAGAAAGCCTGAGATCAGTGATGGGGAGAAAGGATTAAAGGGAGGTTAGGAGAGAAAAATGAGAGGCTCATTGAGCACATGGGTTCCGGGCTCTCCTGACCAAAGAGATGTTATTTTCCCTTGTGGATTCCTTTGCATGTGAATATCTTCTGCTGCAGGAGGGGCTGTGCCAGAGATGCCAGTCTGGAGGGGAAGCAGCATAAAGCAGGTGGACCCCATGGGATCGGGATCGGGATCGGGATCGGGAGCTGCGGGTGTGTGCCATAGCATCTGAGGGAAAAGAATGAGGAAACCTGAACAAGAACTGTAAAGCTAGACATAGTGCCTATAGGAGTCAACTGCAGAACCAGAGGCTCCCCTGGATGCAGGAGGGGTGATGGGGCAAATCATAGGCAGCCTGGCAAGGGACTAAAGAAGGGAAGAGCATGCCTTGAGGCATATAGTGACTGTATAGGGCCTTGGTTAAGGGCTTTGTGTTCAGTCTTCTAGAGGTTCTCAAACTTGGAGATGCTGTCGCTTGAAAGTGATGCCAAGCATCAAACAATGACACCAACCTGGCACACGGGAACCACCAGGGAGTTTGAAAATTGCCCTTCCTTGGGTCCCACCCCCAAAGACTGTGATGTAATTAAACTGGGGGCAGCCTGAACATGGCACTCAACCACAGTTTGCAGGAGATCCTAACATGCAATTAGACTAAGAGCCCCAACCCCAAGGCTGCAGTGCCAGGGGTGGGGAGAGGTTGGGGAGACAGGGTTGGATTTCTGAGCACCAGCTCTCTCACTTAAAGACTGCCCACAACTTATAGCTCCTGGAAGAGGTCTGGCTTTACAGCATCAACAGTAACAAGACAAAGCTCTTTGTGTCAAGTGGTACAAAAGCTGAGAGGTGGGGAGTCTGAAGGGGCTGGAACAAAAGTGTGTTCCCCTCTACACCTGGATGGGGAAGTTCGGTAAAACAGAGGGTGAGAGAAGTATTTTTGTCTTCTCACATGTGAAGAAGGGATCCAAGCATGGTATTCCTCTAGAGTTGCCTTTCCTCCAGCTGGTTATGCTCACCCTATTCTAGCCTACCCTGAATGTCATTTTTCCCCTGGGCTTTGGGGCAAGTCCTGCTCTTTTCTGAAATACTAAGCATTTAAGGGTTTGAATTGGTGTTACTTTGGTGATCCTAGGAAATGGACACCTGTCTGCTCTACTTAAAAGTGAACACACTGTGTTTTGTAGGTTTGATAGCACCAACCCTCATCAAACACTGGATGCCAGGCACATGGAGATCCAGCAGATGGAATCCACCATGGCCTCCATCTCTGATGCCGCCAGCTTATTTGAGGTCAATGTTCCTGACTACAAGCAGCTGAAGCAGTGCAGGAGGGAGGTGTGCCAGCTGAAGGAGCTCTGGGATACAATTGGCATGATCACCTCCACGATCCATGCCTGGGAGACCACCCCGTGGAGGAATATCAATGTGGAGGCCATGGACTTGGAGTGCAGAAGGTTTGCCAGGTACCTCCGGAACCTCGACAAGGAGGTCCGGGCCTGGGATACATTCACAGGCCTGGAAAGCACTGTGTTGAACACCCTGACCTCACTGAGGGCAGTGGCTGAGCTGCAGAATCCGGCCATCAGGGAGCGGCACTGGAGGCAGCTGATGCAGGCCACGGGCGTGAGCTTCACCATGGATGAGAGCACCACCCTGGCACACCTGCTACGGCTCCAGTTGCATCACTTTGAGGATGAGGTCCGGAACATTGTGGACAAAGCTGTAAAGGAGATGGGTATGGAGAAGATCTTAAAAGAGCTGCAGACAACCTGGGCTGGCATGGAATTCCAGTATGAGCCTCACCCACGAACCAACATCCCACTGCTGCGTTCAGATGAGGACCTCATTGAGGTTTTGGAGGATAACCAGGTCCAACTTCAGAGCCTGATGTTGTCCAAGTACATAGGTTTTTTCTTAGAGGATGTGTCAGGCTGGCAGAAGAAGCTGTCCACAGCTGACACTGTCATTTCTGTGTGGTTTGATGTGCAGCGGACATGGTCTCATCTGGAAAGCATATTCATTGGCTCTGAAGATATCCGGGCTCAGCTGCCCCAGGTACCTACTAAGGAAATCCTGCTTCTCTGTTTTCTTACCTGAGTCAAGGGAAGAGCCCCCAGTTGCAGCTTTTCCTACCTGCCTTGGCTTCATGTAAAGGCATCTCCAACAAACATGACCTTACAAGCCACCAAAAGTCAGGCAGAGGAAAAGAGAGAACGTGAACTGCACACCAATCACTTTGTAGATGGGTAGGAAAAAAAGAAGCTGTTTTTAAAAAGTAAATATAAGAAAGGAGACAAAAACTATTACTACTGCAGTTGGGGATGAGCACTTGTGGGTTGCTCTGCAGATGATTACAATGCAGGTATAGGCTAGAAGGGGAGCATTCTTTTTAGGCAAATTCAAGTTCTTTCTCAGCAGTGAGCCATTCTGTAAACCTCTGGCCTGTGCCACATGCTAAATGCCCATCTCCACTAAATAGTGAGCAATGAATTTCTCTAAAATATATGTTCTCATTACTTCCTTCCCTGTGGTTGATTGCCTCTTGTTCTAATTATTGTGCCGTCAACTTGCCTCCCTCTCTGTGGATGCTAATTCATTTAAAAACAGTTTTGTTGTTTCGGGGTTTTTTTTTTTTTTGGCGGGGGGGAGGTGTTTTTTTTGCAGACTTTTTCTCTATCTCTTCAGCACAGCAAGCTCTTTGCTTCCAAATCAATTTGATTCCAAAATGTAACATGTTGTTCAGGCTTTGCTGAAAGGTTAAAGCACATTTCATTAAAACATTATATTTTCCAACTCATCTCACAAAAGCATATGTAATGTAATAATGCAGATTAAAGGTTGTACATTTGGAATGAAAAACAACAGAAAACAGTTCTGTTATAGCTGTTGTAATTAAGCCAAATTGAACAAGGCAGATTTTATTTATTTCCAATGCTAGTGATTAAGGAAGAGCAGGTTTAATTAGAAGGCGGTAAAGACACAGGTGGAGACTTTTGTAGAGACTTTATGGGAAACATTTGAGAACTTTCAACTAAACGTAATAAAGAATTAGTATCATTAACTTTGTTAACATCTCAATACAGGTTTGTTTTAAAATATATAAATATATTTCCTTTGTATTAGCAAAGCACTAACAGAGACAATTTCAAATCAACAAAATCAATCATAACCTTACTCTCTGACTAGTAATTACTTATATTCATTATGAATATTTCCCAACTTTTGTTCACATACATATTTTTACATAATTCTTCTTGGTATAATTACAATTTTTATTTGGCTCTTTTTATTTAAACACTTATGCTAAATATTCCTTATAATTCCAAAACCTTGATACTTTTTCATCTTTAATTAGAGCAAAATATGTCATTGAAGAATCATAATTTACTTTAGCCCGTCCTCTTATTTTTAAAACTTCTTAGGAGAGAGATGTGAATTACAGAGGTCAGGGACAGATGGGGGCCGTCAGGGTGGGCTGTCTCCCAGTTGCAGCTGTGGACCTTGTGCAAGTTACTTAACCTCTTTCTGGCCTGGTTTCCTTATATCAGTCAGCACTGATATTAATACTTACTTCAGGCAGTTAACTAAAATAGCATGCATAGCACATACCACCATGACTGGTGTTATGTAATAACAATATCACAGTTTTTAGCAGGTGCCAGGTATTGGGCTAAAGTGCCTTGTATATCATTTATTATTGCTTCAGTCATTTGAACAACACTGGGAGGGGGTGTGTGTGTTTGGGGGAAACAGTGACGACCTAATTAACTTGGACATTACATTTGCTGAGGAAAAATGTACCTTGGTTACATTTTACATGGACTCAGAAAAAAACATTGGATCCAGTGTGTTTAATGCCCACCACTCTCAAAGTGTGGTCCAGTGACCCTTGAGTAGTCCCTGAGATCTTTTCAGGTGATCCTCAAGGTCAAATCTACCTTAATAAAAATTTAAAATGTTATTTGCCTTTTTATATTCATTCCTCCATGAGGAGCTGATGGACTTTTCCAGAGGCTAAATGACATGTAATATCACAATAGACTGAATGTAGGAGCAGAGAAGAGAACCTGGTGGTCTTCTAAGTCAGACATGGCATGAAAGAGATTCAGGAAAAAAGTACAAGAATGCTACTTTTCTCTCTAAGTTATTTTTCTTCAAAAAATGTAATTATTTTAGATAAATACATGTTATTCTGTTAATTAGTAAGTTAATGTTTTTACTTTTAAAGTGAATTAAAAAATTTTTATAATTTCTCAATTTTGAAATTTTGATAAGCTTCTAATTTAGAAGATATATTAACAGGTATAATATTACCTACTTATAAAATTGTACTCCAATAATTTTTTAATGTAAAGAGGTTTTATGACCAAAAAGCTTAAGAACTACTGTTTTAAGCTAAAGATATTTCCTTCTTTGAGCCTTAGAACAACGCAAAAACAGGTTTTTGTTCTGACTTGCTACAGAAGAGGAGTTTCTTGGAATTGAGGGGAATGGTAATTTATTTTTTTCCCACGTTTTCATTTGCAGGATTCTGAAAGATTTGAAGGCATTGACATTGACTTTAAAGAACTAGCTTATGATGTGCAGAAAACTCCAAATGTAGTGGAAGCCACCAATAAGCCAGGCCTCTATGAAAAACTGGAAAATATTCAGAGCAGGTGATGCTTAGTTTGCTGTTCTTGAGAGCCTTCCTTTATTTAGCGGCCCAAGGGAGTGTGTGTGTGTGGGGGGGGGGGTGTATGTGTGTATGCATACACACTTTGGTTTCCCTTGGGTTGGGTAATCTGGGGTGTTTTATAGGTGTTTATTCTGATGGAACTGTATGAGTGTGTATGTTTGCAAATAGCCCTACTCTGATTTCTGCATGTATTCTTTATATTGCATGCTTTTGCATGTAGGTAATGTTCATAAACCTATGAGTCTAGGCACAATTTAGGAAGTTCTGTGTTTGTGCTCTTAGGTTGCACCTGTGCGAGAAGGCCCTGGCCGAATACCTGGATACCAAAAGGCTTGCTTTCCCTCGGTTTTACTTTCTCTCCTCTTCTGATCTACTAGACATCCTTTGCAATGGCACAGTTCCACAACTGGTAAGCCAAGGAAAGGCCTATAGAGACAACCAGGATAACTGAGGAGCTCCCAGCAGGAGAGTTTCAGTTCCTCACTACCCTCCTAGTTCAGGCAGTGTGTGTATTTCAGCCATGTGTTCCACCAGCATCATCCCCAACTTCAGAGATTCTTCCTTCTCACCATTACTACTTCTCAGGATGCCCTCCAACCCCTCAGTGGCTCTTATTCCCTAGGAGTAGAACTGGAGACTCTTTGATGATGGCAAAATGGAGGGAGTAGGCCTTTTCAGGGGACACCTGTGATCTCATTCTGAAGGGAGATCCAGTCAATAGCAGTTGAAAGTTATAGCTAAAAATCTTCATGGGGAGAGAAGATAGAAATTGTATTAACTTTGGGATAGTCTAGTGGAAAGCGAGCATATGAGAAGCCCACATTTTGAGTTCTATCACTTGTCCTAGTCTCTCATTAGCTATATGGTTTGTGCACATTGCTTCTTTGAAACAAACTTTTCTCATCTGTAAAATAGAAGAAACCAATGGTGTTACAAGATTTTTAAAATTTAAAGTAACTAATTGAAACACTTGGTATTTGGAGCTACAGTCAGTGGTTCTGAAACTTGAGAGTGTGTCAGAGTCACCTGGAAGACTTGTAAAAATAGTGTGCAAGGCTCCACCCTCAGTGTGTCTGGTTCAGCAAGTGCAAATTTGCATTCCTAAGGATTCCCCAAGTGAAGCTGCTGGTCTGGGGACCATACTTTGAGAAGCACTAGTATAGATCACAGTCTGAATGTCAAAATGATGTACAGGAGGGAGGGATAATGTCTTTTCTCTGCTCTGTTAGCTTCCCTCCCTCCTCATCTGAGGAAGAGTTTAAGATTTGTTTATAGTTCTCTTATTTTCCTTTAGGCTGAGCATGTATAGTCAGATACTTTGTATAGTCAGAAGTTATTTGGATGAGTTCTTTTTCCCCTTGAGTGTGATTTTGTTACTCATTCAAACTATGGTTGGGTTCTCTTTACTCTCAGTTTTCAGGTTTTCCCATCCTTGTTTGTTTGACTGAATATGTAGAATTCTGAAAGTCAAACTATTGCAGAAAGATGTGGGGTATCACTACTTCCCTGTCCCTTCCCTGTCATCACCACCTCCTCTCACCCCCTGTAGGCAACCAATTCCATTCATTTTTGGTTTATTTTTCCTATGTTTCTATTTGCTAAAATAAGCAGATATACATTTACATATGTGCATGTGTATTTTCACATTTCCCCTTTTTTCTTATATCAAAGGTAGCACGGTCTTTTTTTAGATTTTATTTATTACTTTTAGAGAGAGGGGAAGGGAGGGAGGCAGAGAGGTAGAAAAACATCAATGTATGGTTGCCTTTCACCTGCCTCCAGCTATGAAGCTGGCTGGAGACCTGGCTTGCAACCTAGTTATGTGCCCCAACTGGGAAATGAACCAGCAACTTTGGGTTCACAGGCTGGCACCTATCCACTGTGCCACCAGCCAGCGCTGCTGGTCTTTTTCTTTTAATTTAGTTACATATTGTGGAAATCACTACATGTTGATTCAAAGATATCTTCCTCTTTATTCTTAGGTCTGCATCTTACTCCAGAAACCAATATACCATAGTTTGGGCATAAGTTGTTTACACTATTTTGCAATTACAAATAATGCAGCATTGACTCACTCTGTGCCTTATATTATTAGAGGTTTATCTTCCAGGCAAATTCCTAGAAATAAGATTGCTGAGCCCAAGGGTAAATGATATGTGGTGTATAATCTTTGTAATATACTGCTGAATCTGATTGGCCAATATTTTGTTGAGAATTTTAGTATCTATGTTCATCAGAGATATTGGCCTGTAGCTTTCTTTCTTAGTTGGATCTTGCCCTGGTTTTGGGATTAGAATAATATTGGCCTCATAGAACGAGTTTGGGAGTCTTCCCTCTTCCTGAATTTTTTGGTATAGTTTGAGGAGGATAGGGGTTAGTTCTTCTTTAAATGTTTGGTAAAATTCACCTGTGTAGCCATCTGGTCCAGGGCTTTTGTGCTTTGGGAGATTTTGGATGACTTCTTTAATTTCACTAGTTGTTATTGGCCTATTGAGGCTTTCTGATTCTTCTGGGTTCAGTTTTGGTAGATTATACCTTTCCAGAAATGTGTCCTTTTCATCCAGTTTGTCATATTTTTTGTCACAGAGTTGTTTGTACTAATTTCCTACAATCTTTTGTATTTCTGAGGTATCAGTTGTGATTTCCCCTCTTTCAGTTCTGATTCTGTTTATTTGGGTCCTCTCTTTTTCTTGATGAGTCTGGAAAAGGGCTTGTCAATTTTGTTTATTTTTTCAAAGAACCAGCTCCTGGTCCTGTCAATTCTTCGAATTGTACTTTGAATCTCTGAGTTATTTAGTTCTGCTCTGATCTCGATGATTTCCTTCCTTCTACTTGCTCTGGGCTTTGTTTGTTGTTGCTCCTATAGTTCTTGCAGCTTTGTGGTTAGGTTGTTTTTATAAACTTCTTGTAACCTTTTTTGGAAGGCCTGTATTGCTATAAATTTCCCCCTGAGAACTGCCTTTGCTGTATCCCATAGGTTTTGGGCTGTTGTGTGTTCATTGTCATTTGTTTCCATGAACTTTTTGATTTCATCTTTGACTCATTGTTGACCCCTTCATTGCTTAAAAGCATGTTATTCAGTCTCCATGAGTGAGAGAATTTTTGTTTTTTTCCCTTGAATTTGGTTTCTAGTGTCAAGCCATTGTGATCTGAGAAGATACTTTGTATGATTTCAATTTTCCTATATTTGTGGAGGCTTGTCTTGTGACATACCATGTGGTCTATCTTGGAGAATGATCCATATGCATTTGAAAAGAATGTGTATTTTTCTTCTTTGGGGTAAAAGACTCTGTAGACATCAGTTAGGTCCATTTCCTCTAGAGTGTTGTTCAATGCCACAAATTCTCTGGGGATTTCTTGTTTGGAAGATCTGTCCATTATTGATAGTGGGGTATTAAATTTCCCTACTATTAGTGTGTTGCTGTCTATGTCTTTCTTAAAGTCTTCCAAGATTTTCCTTATATATTTCGGAGCTCCTATGTTGGGTGCATATATGTTTATCAGAGTTATTTCTTCTTGATGGATTGTTCCCTTAAGTATTATGAAATATCCCTCTTTGTCCCTTTTTATGGCCTTCATTGTAAAATCTATTTTATCTGAAATCAGTATTGCTACTCCAGCTTATTTTTCATGTCCATTTGCTTGATATATAGTTTTCCATCCCTTCACTCTCAATATGTGTCGATCTTTTGTTCTGAGGTGGGTCTCTTGAAGACAGCATATATGTGGGTCATGTTGTCTTATCCATTCGGCTACCCTATGTCTTTTGATTGGTGCATTTAATCCATTTACATTTAAGGTTATTATCGATTGATACTTATTCATTGCCATTTTCTCCCTTTGTGTCTGTATTCCTCTTTGGCTTTCTCTGTTTCTTCGCTTTATTTGTTTACTTATTTTTGTAGCAGACCCGTTAGCATTTCTTGCAATGCTGGTTTGGTAGAGTTGTATTCTTTTAGCCTTTTTTTGTCTGGGAAGCTCCTTATTTCTCCTTCTATCTTGAATGAGAGCCTTGCTGGGTAGAGTATTCTTGGTTGCAGGCCTTTGTTTACCATGACTTGAAATACTTTTTGCCATTCCCTTCTGGCTTGAATTGTTTCTGTTGAATAATCGTTTGATAGCCTTATTGGAGCCCCTTTGTATGTTATTTGTCTTTTCTCTCTTGATGCTTTTAGGATTCTCTCTTTGTCTTTGAAATTAGCCATTTTAATAATAATGTGCCTTGGTGTTGGTCTGTTTGGGTTGATCCTCATTGGGATCCTCTGTGCTTCCTGAACTGGATTAATGTTTTCGCTCATCATGTTAGGGAAATTTTCTATCATGACTTTTTTGAACAGGTTTTCCATTCCTTGTTTCTCTTCTCCTTCTGGTATCCCTATGATACGGATGTTGTTACGTTTCATGTTGTCCTGCAGCTCTCTTAACCCCTCTTCAGTCTTATTCAGCCTTTTTTGATTCTCTTGTACTATCTTGGAGCATTTGTCTACATTATCCTCCAACTCGCTGATCTGGTCCTCTGCTTCCTCTAGCCTACTGTTGATTCCTTCTACTGTATTCTTCAATTCAGAAATTGTATTCTTCATTTCCTCCTGGCACTTATTGATAGTTTCCATATCCTTTTTCATGCTGTTGTAGTTCTCAGTAAGTTCTTTGTAACTTCCCTGGAGTTCTTTGTAATTTCCCTGGAGTTGTTTGTAGTTCTCCTGGAGTTGTTGACAGTTTTCTTTGATGTGGCTGAGCTCACTGAGCTTCTCTATCATCATTCTTTTGAATTCCTTATCTGATATTCCAGGTGCCTCTGTTTCATTTTGTGTTCTTTCTGGGGATTCTTCCTTTCCTTTTGGTGATGGACTGATTCTTTTTTTCCCCATTTTGGGTGTCTGTTCTTGCTTGCTCTTTATTTGTTTATTTATTTTTGTTCTTTCCTTGGGTTAATCTGCTTTGCTTCCTTGCCTTAGTTGAGCACCCTTCTGTGATAGGAGATTTGTGGAGTTCAGTGTTGCCATCTCCCAGATTTTCTCCACTTGCTGTTCTTGGTGTGTCCTTTATTTGGGCTGTCTGGTTGTATTCTGGGCCTGCGGGCTTTTAGCAGAAACAAAAACAAAAACAAAAACAAAAAACCAAACCAAACCAAACCAAAAAAAAAAAAAAAAAAATGCAAAAGGAATAAAGAAATAAAAACGGTAATAATAATAATAAGAAAGCGTTTAGATGGCTGTTCACCTTTAATAATCCCTAAATGGCCCAGATGGAGCTGGACCTGAGGGCTTTTAGCAGAGGAAAAAAAAGAAAGAAAGAAAAAAAGGGAGAAAGTCACAAGACAAAGAGAAATCAATATTAATAAAGAAAAGGTTTAGGTGTCTATTCACCCTTTATGGTCTCTGTTTGGTCCAGGTGGAGCCAGGACCAGTCGGTTTTATCAGGGAGAAAAGAAAGGAGAAAGAAAGAAAGAAAAAATAAAAAGGAGGTGGGGAGAAAGTCACAAGACAAAGAGAAATCAATGTTAATAATGACAGGTTTTAGTTGTGTGTTCCCCCTTTATGATTTCTGATTGGTCCAGGTGGAGCCAGAACCTGTGGGCTTTACCAGGAGGAAAAGGAAAAGAAACAAAAAAAAAATTAAAAAAAGAGGAAGGAAGAAATGAATAAAGAAAGGGTTTAGAAAGTATTCCTCCCTGAGGAAGGGAGGAATACTTAGATTGAAGACTGGGAATGTGTTATAGCCACAGAGTGAATAGCCTTTAATTCAAGAGTAGGGGGAGGGTCTTGGGTATTTAGGTGCATTGAGGTATGGTGGGGATTAAGAATATGTGAGAAGTAACTTTTGAAAAGGATATGTTGGAGATTAATAGTTCATATTAATCTCATATTAATGCTCTCTGTATAACTCAGGTGCTTGAGATTGGCAGCAATCCCTTTCCTGAGGCTGCCTCTTTTTCTTGTCAGGACTTTACAGTCTATAGTCTATATTCTAGCTGGTCTTGACACGTGGCAGGGCCTCTGATTGTCACAGTAGGGCTGATTCTGAGTGTGCACCCCCAGGTAGGCTGGGCCTTCTGCAGCCTGGCTGGGTTTTAGGGCTGACGGTGTTCTGGAGCCCCCAGGGTGCCCCCTCCCACTCCTGGCGGAGGTTCCTGCCCATGATGAGCACCCAACACCCCTGCAGGGCAGCCTGCAAAGTAGCTGGTCCTTGTGAGGACTGGCCCCGCCCCCGCAGTTCCGGGAGGAGGCCGCCCCTGTCCGTCAACACTGTCCGGGGTAGCCTACATTGTCCACCTTTCCTGGGCAGGCACCACTCCTCCAAGCCAACCAGCTCTCCGAGGAGTCCTTTACGAGGCCTCTGTGATGAGCCCCTCCCAGGCGTGGGCAGTGCGGCCCTTGTCTCCGATAATGGCAGGTCAGTTGCCCCTGGTACTAGTTCCGGCTTGGTGGCTCACCGTTTGGAGTTTCCGTGGAGCCTGGGGGCCTGTGTGGTTGCACAGGGCTGGGCCTTCCCCCTCGCAGGGGCTTCTAGCTGCTGTTTCCCCAGTGGCCCAGCAGCACCTTTTTCGGCCCTCTCACCGCCTCGGCTGGTGCACTTCCCACTCCCCAGCTCCAGCTTCCCGCAGGACTCTTCTCCTCCACCTCTAGCCCCACGTGGAGCCTCCTCTTCCTGTTGCCAGAGTGAGTCTCTCACACACTCCCTCCCCTGCAAGAGTTCAATTCCGCGTTCCCTATGGTGTTTGCCCTCGTTGCCCACACTTCACTGTTGAGACTTCCCGTCACCAGGGAGCGCAGAGCTGCCTCAGTCAAACGCGCCCCTCTGGGCAGAGCTGCCACTGCCCAGAGCCGACCTCAGCCCGTTGGCCGATTGGTCGGGAATGCCTCACCTACTGTCCTGCTGGCCTCCTCTGCCTCTGGGCTGTGCTCCCCTGTGTCCAGATACTGCCCGTTCCAATTCCTAGGGTCCTGAAGATGTCTCACGTTCCCTATCTTGTCCTCTAGCTGCTTTGGTACTTGAGAACACCATCAGCACTGCTGTCTACTCTGTCGCCATCTTCCCTCTCACCTGTTGGTGATTTTTTGTTTGGAAGATCTGTCCATTGTTGATAATGGAGCATTAAAATCACCTACTATGAGTGGGTTGCTGTCTATATCCTTCTTGAAGTCCTCCAAGGTTTTCCTTATATATTTTGGAGCTCCTACACTAGGTACATATATGTTTACCAGAGTTACATCTTGATGAATTGTTCCCTTAAATATTATGAAATGTCCTTCTCTGTCTCTTTATGTCCTTCATCATAAAATCAATTTTGTCTGAAATAGGTATTGCTACTCAAGCCTTTTTTTTATGTCTACTTGCTTGATGTATATTTTTCCATCCCTTCACTTTCAATCTGTGTCGATCTTTTGTTCTGAGGTAGGTCTCTTGAAGACAGCATATATGTGGGTCATGTTTTCTTATTCATTCAGCTACCCTATGTCTTTTGATCAGCACATTTAATCTGTTTACATTTAGGGTTATTATTGATTAATAATTAGTTATTGACATTTTCCCACTTTGTACCTGTGTTCCTCTCTGTCTCTGTTTCTTTATTTATTTAAAGCAGGCCTTTTAGCATTTCTTGCAATGCTGGTTTGGTAGAGATGTATTATTTGAGTCTTCTTTTGTCTAGGAAACTCCTTATTTCTCCTTCCATTTTGAATGAGAGCCTTTCTGAGTAGAGTCTTCTTGGTTACAGGCCTTTTGTTCCCATTATTTGGAATACTTTTTGCCATTCCCTTCTGGCTTGTATTGTTTCTGTTGAATAATCATTTGATCACCTTATCAGAACTCCCTTATATGTTATTTGCTGTTTCTCTCTTGATGCTTTTAGAATTCTCTCTTTGTTTTGGAAATTTGCCATTTTAATTATAATGTGCCTTGGAGTAGGTCTGTTTGGATTCATCCTCATTGGGACTCTCTGTGCTTCCTGAACTTGAGTACTGTTTTCACTCATCATGATAAGGAAGTTTTCTCTCATTACTTTTTTTGAACAGGTTTCCCATTCCTTGTTTCTCTTCTCCTTCTGGTATCCCTATGATATGGATATTATTGCATCACATGTTGTACTGCAGCTCTCTTAAAACCTCTTCATTCTTGTTCAGCCTTTTTTCATTCTGTTGCACTGTCTTAGAATATTTTTCTATGTTGTCCTCCAGCTCACTGATGCAATTCTCTGCTTCCTCTAGCCTACTGTTGATTCCTTCTACTGTGTTCTTCAATTCAGAAATTGTATTCTTCATTTCCTCCTGGTTCTTACTAATAGTTTGTATTTCCTTTTTTTTTTTTTTAAGATTTTATTTATTATTTCTAGAGAGAGAAGAAGAGAGAGAGGCAGAGAGGGATCTATGTCCATTTTAATGCTGGTGTAGTTCTTAGTAAGTTCCTTGTAGCTTCCCTGGAGTTCTTCGTAGTTCCCCTGATGTTGTTTGTGTTTTCTTAGAGCTGACTGAGCTCATTGAGCTTCTCTATCATCATTATTTTGAATTCTATATATGATATTTTTCTTGCCTCTGTTTCATTTAGTGATCTTTCTGGAGATTCCTCCTTTTCTTTTGGTGATAAACTGTTTCTTTTTCTCCCCATTTTTAGGTTTTGTTATAATCTTATTAGACTGTGATCAGCTGCCAGGCTAAGGAACTGCTAGGCTAGAGGGATTGATTTGGTTGTAATCTTACTGGTCTGTGATCCACCACCAGTCTCAGATGCAACTTGGGGTGACAGACCAATTCAGTTGTAAATCAATGAAATAGCTACCAAACAGGCCCTGCTGGGCTAGACAGAGAGATTCCATTGTAATCCAATGGATCAGCCACCAGCTCAGGTGCCGCCTGGTGGGACAGATTAGGATCAAATCAATGAATCTGTGATCAGCCACCTGGCTCAGGGGCCTCTGTGCTGGGCAGCAAGATCCAATTTTAATCCAATGAATCTGTGTTTGGCCACCAGGCTCAGGAGCTGCTGGGCTAGACAGCAAGATTCAATTGTAATCCAATGAATCTGTGATAAACCACCAGGCTCAGGTGGCACTGGGCTCAACTAAAGATTCTATTGGCATCCAATGAACCTGTGATCATCTGCCAGGCTAAGGGGCCACTGGGCTAGACTGAAAGATTCAATTGTAATCCAATGAGTTTGCAGTCAGCCACCAGGCCCAGAGGCCACTGGGTGGGATAAACCAACTCAATTGCAAAGCAATGAATCTAGAATCAGCCACCAGGCTTGCACACAACTGTCTAAGGCTGACTGACTGACCCAGATATAAGTCAGAGAGTTTGTAATCAGCTGCCAGGCCCAGGCACTGCTGGGTGAGGGATACCTCTTCAGGTGCCGATAGTGTATTTATGCTCAGACAGGGCAGGGCAGAAGAGGTTTATTTAGATGTAAACCAAGGAATTGTGAACAGGCACCACTGGGTGGGGCTGATTGCTTCCAGTGGATGGGGCTATAAGGACCCCTCATAAAGAAGCCACTTGGCATAGTGCAGTCTGCTTGAGGTGTGGGTGATGTGTCAGCACCTGTATCCCCACAGCTGCTTCCCCACTTCTCTCCTCCAAGCCACCACTGCAAACTCTCCCCAAGTGTCTCCAGTCCTCTCTGCCCTCCCTCTGCTAGAGCCCAGAGTAGGTGGGTGCCAATGTATTTTCGTTATGGTCACCCTAGTAGTTCTCTGTCTCTAGTGCTCTCCTAGGCTAGTAAACTCCATGGCTTTCTGCCCGTCTCAGCTGGATGCTGCTCTACTCTACTCCATGTTGCTGTAGGCTGGGAAGCCCAGCTGGGGGACCAGAACCCACTCTTTTCAGGTGGAGCCTCTGGCTCCATTCCTTCAGCTACTGCCTCTGGTGGGAGCCCCACCAGCCCTCTCTTGTTTCCATGATTCCTACTAGTCACATTGTGATGAAGCATCCTCTTCTGTCCTGTCCATGGTTATAGGACTTCTTTCCAGCTGGTGTTCTGTTGGTAATTCCAGCTGACGTTTTCTCCAAAATGGTTATTCCAGATGTGACCTGGGAGGAGGTTGGTGTAGCTCCACTTACTCCTCTACTGTCTTGCCGGAACCATCAAGAGCACATGTGTCTTTCATTTAATTGAAACAGTACAAGGTGATCTTCTCATAATTATTTCTGTTTTCTTCATTAAAGCTTCATATACACACCCTTACTCTATATTTTGAGTTCTATTTTCTCCTTAAATTGCAGGACAATTTCATATGTCCCATGTTGTTTGCTTGTTAATCTGTTATTTATTCTTGGATTAAGAAAGGTTCATCCCATCAAAATATTGTCCCATGCCACTGTTGACCTTGAATACCTTCACAGTTTAACTACTTGGAAGTTTTCATCTCATCTCATATGCTAGAGAACTAGGGTATTGTAAATTTAAAACTTCACTCAGGGGTATCAGCAGCCTGGAGAACATTATTCTTCAAAAACCCTTATCAGAGGACAGTTTTCTGTATATTGCTTCTTCGCCTGCTGTTTCCCTCTCTGCAGGACCACAGTGTGGCTCTGCCTAGCATCTCTTCTAAAGAATGTGCCTGGTGCATCCCTGTGAAGGCCTGGTATCATGAGATGCATACTAAGGAGAAGCCTGGCACAGCCAGGCTTTATGCTTCGCATGAGAATGCCTGCCATTGATTTGGAACCTCCAGATGTTGGTTTGCTATACCAGAGCACTTCCAATAACTGGGTGACTTCTTCCACAGACTTCAGATTGAGGGGAATTAGCATTGTTCTGCAAAGTGGGCTAGGCCTAGCTCCTGTAGCACAGCAGTATTTTCTTAGGAAGAGGGTTTATGAATTAATCATCTTTTCTTCTCTAATTTGTTCCCATTCATAGTAGATTATGCAGAAACTAATCAAACTTCAGTGCTTCATTGGTTTATATCTAATGCATATTTCCCACTAGTAATATATTCCTTTGGCCACTTCTACCCAATCTAGTTAATCCCCATTCCCACATCCCTATCATCCCATAAGCTTCTTTCTCATGTTTTGTACCCAACACTCTAATAGTCGTCATATGCTAGACTTCTAAATGATACTAATAAGTAACTTGAGGGATGGATACACTCTCCAATCCTCTGGCATAATTTTCCTTCACAGGTTCAATGCCACCTTTCCAAACTTTTTGACAACATGGCCAAGATGCAATTCCAGCTAGATGTCAGTGAAAAACCCACCAAGATAAGTATTGGCATGTACAGCAAGGAAAATGAGTACGTGGCCTTCAATGAGCCCTGTGACTGCAGCAGCCAGGTAATGTGGAAGCCTTTTTCCTCCTTATGACTTTCTCTCTCATGTGTCTGCATTCAAATAATCAGCATCAACCTTCACTATGGACTTTCTGACCTTGGGCCAGAACTGCTGTCTGTGCCCTGGATCTCCCAGCTCCCATTGACTTGATCCAACATTAGAGCCTGCTTTCCTCTCTGGGAAGGACATGTGTCAATATTAATATTTCTTATTCAACCAAAGACCTGTGCAGAGAGAAATAAAATGCACACAACCAACTCCCCAAGTCAATGAGAGAAGGATTTAAAATGGTTAGCAGTGTTTAGAGATTTTCACACAACGGCCCTGGAGCACCCTACTGGGAATTCAGGAACATTGACATCTTCTCCAGGAGAAAACACCCTTTAAAATCAGCCATTTCTCTGAGATGTCACTTCTCTGTGCACACATACCCCAGGGTTTTTTCCTCCTATAGCCCTATGCCCTTAGAGAGCCAACTACCACCTGATTCTACAAACCACTACCTCCAAGTCCCCTGCATATAATTCAAGAAACATAAACATTGGACAATTCTCTCCTTAAACATCTTTCCCTTTCTTCATCATCACTGCTAAAATATAAGCCCCTCTTTGCACATTATCCTTTTTATGGCCTTCATTGTAAAATCTATTTTGTCTGAAATCAGTATTGCTACTCCAGCTTTTTTTCATGTCCATTTGCTTGATATATATTTTTCCATCCCTTCATTCTCAATCTGTGTCGATCTTTTGTTCTGAGGTGGGTCTCTTGAAGACAGCATATATGTGGGTCATGTTGTCTTATCCATTCGGCTACCCTATGTCTTTTGATTGGTACATTTAATCCATTTACATTTAAGGTTATTATTGATTGATACTTATTCATTGCCATTTTCTCCCTTTGTGTCTGTATTCCTCTTTGGCTTTCTCTGTTTCTTCATTTTATTTGTTTACTTATTTTTGTAGCAGACCCTTTAGCATTTCTTGCAATGCTGGTTTGGTAGAGATGTATTCTTTTAG
>PVIW01014584.1:0-22807 GCA_004026585.1 Noctilio leporinus
GATCTGTCCATTGTTGATAGTGGGGTATTAAAATCCCCTACTATTAGTGTGTTGCTGTCTATGTCTTTCTTAAAGTCTTCCAAGATTTTCCTTATATATTTCGGAGCTCCTATGTTGGGTGCGTATATGTTTATCAGAGTTATTTCTTCTTGATGGATTGTTCCCTTAAGTATTATGAAATGTCCATCTTTGTCCCTTTCTATGGCCTTCATTGTAAAATCTATTTTATCTGAAATCAGTATTGCTACTCCAGCTTTTTATTCATGTCCATTTGCTTGATACATAGTTTTCCATCCCTTCACTCTCAATCTGTGTCGATCTTTTGTTCTGAGGTGGGTCTCTTGAAGACAGCATATATGTGGGTCCTGTTGTCTTATCCATTCAGCCACCCTATGTGTTTTGATTAGTGCATTTAATCCATTTACATTTAAGGTTATTATTGAATGATACTTATTCATTGCCATTTTCTCCCTTTGTATCTATATTCCTCTTTGGCTTTCCTTGTTTCTTCATTTTATTTAGTTATTTATTTTAAAAGCAGACCCTTTAGCATTTCTTGCAATGCTGTTTTGGTAGAGATGTGTTCTTTTAATCTTTTTTTGTCTGGGAAGCTCCTTATTTCTCCTTCTATCTTGAATGAGAACCTTGCTGGGTAGAGTATTCTTGGTTGCAGGCCTTTGTTTACCATGACTTGAAATACTTTTTGCCATTCTCTTCTGGCTTGAATTGTTTCTGTTGAATAATCATTTGATAGCCTTATTGGAGCTCCTTTATATGTTATTTGTCGTTTCTCTCTTGATGCTTTTAGGATTCTCTGTTTGAAATTAGCCATTTTAATAATAATGTGCCTTGGTGTTGATCCTCATTGGGACCCTCTGTGCTTCCTGAACTGGATTAATGTTTTCTCTCATCATATTAGGGAAATTTTCTATCATGACTTTTTTTAACAGGTTTTCCATTCCTTGTTTCTTTCTCCTTCTGGTATCCCTATGATATGGTTGTTACATTTCATGTTGTCCTGCAGCTCTCTTAAATGCTCTTCAATCTTGTTCAGCCTTTTTTTATTCTCTTGTACTGTCTTGGAGTATTTGTCTACATTATCCTCCAACTTGCTGATCTGGTCCTCTGCTTCCTCTAGCCTACTGTTGATTCATTCTACTGTATTCTTCAATTCAGAAATTGTATTCTTCATTTCCTCCTGGCACTTATTGATAGTTTCTATGCCCTTTTTCAAGCAGTTGTAGTTCTCAGTAAATTCCTTGTAACTTCCCTGGAGTTGTTTGTAGTTCTCCTGGAGGTGTTTATAGTTTTCTTTGATGTGGCTGAGCTCATTGAGCTTCTCTATCATCATTCTTTTGAATTCCTTATCTGATATTTCAGGTGCCTCTGTTTCATTCTGTGTTCTTTCTGGGGATTCTTCATTTCCTTTTGGTGATGGACTGATTCTTTTATTCCCCATTTTCAGTGTCTGTTGTTGCTTGCTTTTTTTTTTTTTTGTTTTTTCCTTTTATTAACCTGCTTTGCTTCCTTGCCATAGTAGAACATCCTTCTGTGATAGGAGATTTGTGGAGTTCAATGTTGCAGTCTCCCAGATTTTCTCCACTTCTTGTTTTTGGTGTGTCCTGTTTGGGCTGTCTGGTTGTGTTCTGGACCTGTGGGCTTTTAGCAGGAAAAAAAGGAAATGAAAAAAAAAAAAAGGAAAAAAGAAATTAAAAAAAAATATTAAGAAAGTGTTTAGGTGGCTGTTCACCCTTAATGACCCCTGATTGGTCTAGGTAGAGCCGGGACCTCTGGGCTTATATCAGAGACAGAAAGAAAGAAAAAAAAAAAAACAGGAAAAAGTCACAAGATAAAGAAAAACCAATATTAATAAAGAAAGGGTTTAGGTATCTGTTCACCCTTTATGATCTCTGATTGGTCCAGGTGGAGCCAGGACCCATGGGCTTTAACAGGAAGAAAAGAAAAAGAAAAAAAAAAGAAAAGAAAAGAAAAGAAAAAAAAAAAAGGAGGAAAAAGAAAGAAAAAGGAAGAAAGTAAAGAATAAAGAAAGGTGGCTGGGGAAGGGAGGAATACTTAGATTGAGGCCTGGGAATGCTACTCAGAGAGTGAGTAATCAAGAATAGGGCAAGGGTCTTGGGTATTCAGGTGGATTGAGATGGGGGTGGGATTAAAAATATGTGAGAAGTAACTTTTGAAAAGGATATGTTGGGGATTAATAGTTCATGTAGCTCTAGGTATAATAGGTGCTTAAGTTTAGCAGCAATCCATTTTCTAAGGCTGCCTCTTTTTCTTGGTCAGGTCTCTGCAGTCTATAGTCTAGCTGGTCTTGGAGTGGCAGGGCCTCTTAATTTTCACAGTCAGGGCTGATTCTGAGTGTCAGCCCCCAGGTAGGCTGGGACTTCAGTAGCCTAGCTGGGTTTTAGGGCTGCCGGTATTCTGGGGCCCGCAGGGTGTCCCCTCCAACTCCTTTCGGAGGTTCCTGCCTGTGATGGGCACCTGGCACCCCTGCAGGGCAGCCTGCAACCTTGCTGGTTCCTGTGATGACTGGCCCTGCCCCCGCAGCTCCCGGAGGAGGCAGCCCCCTACCACCAACAGTGCCAGGGGTCTGCCAACACTGCCCAGCTCCCCGGGGTGAGAGCCAATCCTCTAAGCCGACCAGCTCTCTGAGGAGTCCTTTACGCCTCTGTGATGCACCTCTCCCTGCGAGTCTTCGGCCTTTGTCCCGGCAATGGGCGGGACAGTTGCCCCAGGTACTAGTTCTAGGCTCGCAGTTTGGAGTTTCTGCTGCAACCCGGGGACCTGTGTGGGTGCGCAGGGCTGGCCCTCCCCCTTCACAGGGGCTTCAAGATGCTGTTTCCCCGGTGGCCCAGCAGCACTGTTTTAGGCCCTTTCGCTGCCCCGGCCAGTGCACTTCCCTTCTCCTCCGCTCCTGCTCCCTGCAGGACTCTTCTTCTCCTCTAGCCCTGTGAGTAGCTTCCTCTCCCTGTTGCGGGAGTGAGTCTCTCACACAGTCCCTCCCTTGCAGGAGTTCAATTCCTTGTTCCCTCCGGCGTTTGCCCTTGCTGCCCACATTTCACTGTTCAGATTTCTAGTCGCCAGGGAGCCTGGAGCTGGCTTCAGTTAATCGCACCCCTCTGGGTAGAGCCGCCACTGCCCAGAGTTGACCTTGGCCCGCTGGCTGGCAGGTCCTGAACCCCCTCACCTGCTCTCCTGCAGGTCTCTGCTGCCTCTGGACTGTGCTCCCCTGAGTCCAGATGCTGACCCCTCCAATTCTTAGGGACCTGAAGCTATTCTGTCCTCTAGCTGCTCTGGTACTCAAGAACACCATCAGCACTGCTCTCTACTCTGTCGCCATCTTTCATTTTCCTTTACTATTCTTAACACCCCCCCTCTACCCCGTCTATTTTGTACCTACTAATTATGCTTCTTAATCCCTGCACCTTTTCCCCCACCCTCCCCTTTCACCCTCTTCTCTGATAACACTCCATATGATCTCCATATCTATGATTCTGTTCCTGTTCTAGTTGTTTGCTTAGTTTGTTTTCATTTTTGATTTTTAGATTCAGTTGTTGATAGTTGTGAGTTTGTTGTGATTTTACTGTTTATAGCTTTGGTCTTCTTTTCCTTAAATAAGTCTCTTTAACATTTCATTTCATAAGGGCTTTGAGATGATGAAATCCTTTAGCTTTACCTTGTCTGGGAAGCACTTTATCTGCCCATCTATTCTAAATTATGGCTTTGCTGGATAGAGTAATTTTGGTTGCAGGACCTTGCTTTTCATCACTTTGAATATTTCTCACCAGTTACTTCTCGTCTGCAAACATTCTTTTGAAAAATTAGTTGATAGTCTTCTAGACACTCCTTTTTGGTAACTCTCCTCTTTTCTTTTGCTGTTTTTAAGATCTTTATCTTTAACATTCGGCATTTTAATTATGATGTATCTTGGTGTGGTCCCCTTTAGGTCCAACTTGTTTGGGACTCTCTGTGCTTCCTGGACATGTATGTCTATTTCTTTCACCAAATTAGGAAAGTTTTCTTTCACTATTTTTTCAAATAAATTTTCAATTTCTTGCTCTTCCTCTTTTCCTTCTGGCATCCCTATGATTCTGATGTTGGGACTTTTGGAGATGTCCCAGAGTCTTCTTATTCTCTCCCCATTTTAAAAAATTCTTGTTCCTTCTTTCTGTACTAGTTGACTGTATTTCTTTTATATGTTCCAATCCATTGATTTGAACCCTTGTTTCCTTCCCTTCACTATTATTTCCCCATGGATTTTTCTTTATTTCACTTAGTGTACCCTTCTTTGCTTCCCTTATGCCTTTGACACAGTAAGTTCACCAGTGTTTTAAACATCCTTATCACCGGTGTTTTGAACTCTGCACCTGATAGGTGACCTATCTTTGTTTTGATTAGTTCTTTTTTCTGGAGTTTTGATCTATTTTTTTTCTTTGGGCCTTATTTCTTTGTGTCACTAATTTGGCAGCCTCCCTGTGTTTGTTTCTATATATTAGATAGAACTGCTTTGACTCCCTGTCTTGGTGCACCTGTTATATTATAAGGGGCAGAGCCTGAGGTATTCACCAGGGTGGGGCATTGCTTTGTGGGCTCTATGTGAGGTGGGGTCAAGAGAGGGAACAATGCCACTTGCTCAACACTCACTCCATTTCCAGTCACTCCACTTTCCATATGGGACTGACACCCCTATGGCTGTTTCCCTGATGGTGGTTATTAGAGTGGTAAAATTTGTGTACCTTCTTGGACTGTGGGGGCTACCTCCTGGGTTATGGTCAGTTTCTTTTGCTGCCCCAACCCTCACTGGTTTTCACAGCTAGCAGCTATCAGGCTTTGTTTTCCCAGTGCTGGAACCCTGTGCTGCGCAGTCTGGTCTGGGGTTGGAATTGCTCCCATGGTGCCCCTCATAGCTTTTATCTACCACAAGTGAATGTGCAACTGCCTGTTCTCTTGCCCCTTGCAGCTGCTGCCTCACCACCACACACTGCATCCTCTCTGTCCCTTCTACTCATTTGGATGACCATTTCTTCTTAAATCCCTGGTTGTTGAACATTCATACAGTTTGACTTTCTGGCAATTCTGGTTGTTTTTTGTTTTGAGGTTAATAGTGATCCTACTTATGGTTGTGTGAAGAGGTGAAGTGTGTCTACCTATGCATCCATCTTGGCCGGGAGTCCTCTTCCTTATTTCTTTTTCAGGTATTATCACATTGTTTAGGACAATGCTAAATATTAATAGTGGTAGAATATATCAAAGTTTCACAATTAAATATGATGCTTGCTGTAGCTTTCTAAGAGATGTGCTTTATCAAGTAAGGGTAGCTCTTTTTGGCCCCTAGTTTACTTTGATCAAATCCAGCAGGTGCCTCAATTCAAATACACTTCTAAATAGTTTGGAAAATCTGTTGTCATCTTTTCTTAAGGCAGCAGTTATGAAACATAATGTTTTAAATCTAAGTATATAGATTGGAAGAAATTTCTTTTCATTGTTAATTCCTAGTCTTATTGTGTTGAACTCAGTTAATATACCATAAATTTCTGAATAATTTCTCCTATAAGACTTTACAGAGATTTTTACTGTGGAGAGCTGGGTGTGCATGGAGAAGACTGTGCTGTCTCTGTTGGGCCCCATGAAAGAAAGCAGAAGTGGTGGTTGAGAGCAGACTCTGGGACTAGTGCCTAGACCTGGGTCCTGGCCTGCTGGATGCATAATGGTGGGTAGTGGCTGGGCATCAGTTTCATCTATCTAAAATTGACAACATTGGAGTACTTATTTTATAGTGTCATATAAAGATTAACTTACCTATAGATCCAGTCAAGATGGTGGCATAGGTCCGCCTCTTTGAACAGCCCCATTAAAATTACAACTAAAATATAGAACAACCATCAGCTGGCATTGTCAGAAATCTAGTTGAATGGAATTCTGACAAGAATTCTGAATTAAAGAAGCCATGTCCATTGAGACAGGCAAGAGGGGCCCAGTACAGAATGGGCTGGTCTCTCACCCACATGTGATAGATAAAAATTCAGGAGGGATATCTCAGGAGCAAAGATTCCCAGCCCTACGCCAGGGTCTCCAGCACAGGGTTCCAGTGCCAGGAATATGTGAGGTCTGTCCTGAAAGTATTGGCTACTCTGACTGTTTTAATTATATTGACATTGGCTCGATACTCTCAGGACAGACCTTGTAAATCCCCACAACTTCTGACTGCAAAAACCAGTGGGGATTGAGTCAGTAGAAGAAACTCCTAGAGCCCCAAGCAGTTCCTCTTAAAGAGCACACACATGGACTCACTTACTCAGACTCACTCCACTCCCTCTTGAGCTCCAGCACTGGAGCAGTAGCTTGAAAAGCACTAGCGGCATACCGGGAGAAACTGAAGTGTCTAATATCCAGGCAAGCAGAAGCCATTGTCTTTTTCCTAAATCCTCCCCCTACAGAGCTGGCAAAGTGGCACCATATCTCAGATTTCATCGACCTGGCTAACTCTGTTTGACTTTCCTTGGAGATCCTCAGAGACTCTGCTCCACCCAACTTATATGCCCACCCAAGCTGCTTTTCCATACGAAAGGCTGATCTTGGCTCATGTTTTACAACTTCCTAAATTCTATCAAACATGCAATAGCTGGTGTCAGTGAGCCCCTGGCCTGGCACTAGCAGCAGTCAGCCTAGAGTCACAGCTTGGCTTCACCTGGAAACCTCCAAGCACAGCACAAGTAGCAACCATCTAAGATTGCTTTATAGCTCAGACAGTCTGCCCTGGGAAAAACACAGGTGGGAGCTGACCTTGGCCTGCACCACTTGGGAAACCCCAGGGCCAGAACACCCAATGGACAGCTACAGACCATGTTGGAGCATCACCACCCTGCCTCTACACAGCTGATCCTCCAGGTAGGGTGGAGGTTAGTGGTCAATGGTCACAGCCAGTCCTTGCAGCTGACTGGCCTGGGTAAATCCCTCCCATTAATCTGCCAACAGCAACAAAGTCTCAACTAAAAGAGGAGAGTGTACTCAGCCCATGAAGGATTCACCTTGAGTACCCAGCTTGGGAGATAGGGGAGGGTGTGCCACTTTACCATACAGGACACCTACTACATTAGGTCAAGACTAGAGTCAAGCAGCTCTACCCAATGCACATAAACAAACACAGGAAGGCTGCCCAATTAAGGAGGAAATAAATACAGGGAGGCCCAATGAAAGAACAGAACAAAACTCCAGAAAAAGAACTAAACAAAACAGAGATAGACAACTTATCATATGCAGACTAAAAGACACCGGTGGTCAGTATGCTCAGAGAATGATTAAGTATGGTCACAAAATAAAGAAAGAAGTGAAGGTTATACAAAATGAAATAAAGAAAAATACACAGGGAACCAACAGTGATGGGAAGGAAGCCAGGATTCAAATAAACGATTTGGAACAAAAGGAAGAAATAAACATTCACCTGGAACAGAAAGAAAAAACATGGAAAAAAAGGGGAAAAAACCCCAAATAAACAAATGAAGAGAAGATTAGGAAGCCCTGGGATAAGTTTAAATGTGCAAACACTTGAATCATAGGGGTGCCGAGGAGGAGGAAGAGCAAGAAATTGAAAACTTATTTGAAAAAATAATGAAAGAAAACTTCCTTAATTTGGTGAAGGAAATAGATGCACAAGTCTAGGAAACACAGAGAGTTCCAAACCAGTGGGACCGAAATTGGACCACACCAGAACACATCATAATTAAAACGATAAAGAGTAAAGATAAAGAATCTTAAAACTAGCAAGAGAAAAGAGGAGAATGACCTACAAAAGAGTTTCCACTGACTCGCTTTTTTCACTAAGCATAATACTCTTCAGTTCCATCCATGTTGTTGCAAAGGGTACAAGTTCCTTCTTTCTTTCTGCTACATAGAATTCCATTGTGTAAATGTACCAAAGTTTTATGGGACAATAATGAGCAAAACTAACAACAAGCAAAACAGAACCAAGTATATGAATACAAGGAATAGGCCTTCAGTGGTCAGGGGGAAAGGGGTTGGGGGTAGGGGGCAGGCAGAGGCAGGAAAGGGGAGCAGCTTAGACAAGAACCTAGTGTAAAGGAACCATGGATGTGGACAGCAGGTGGGATTGACTTTAGGGGGAATGGGTGGGTGGGGAGGGGGACAGAGGGGAGCAAAAAGGGGATGGATGTAATACAACAACAATAAAATTAAAAAAAAAAAAAGATGAACTTAATACAGGATACATGCGATGAATTGGAAATAATTTTGCATCTCCTTATTTCATGTGCTTCTTACTAATTTTGAAAAACTATGTTTCTAAGGTTATGAGTTAACATTATTGTTTCAGATATAAAGTATTAAATTCTGAGAGCAACAGTCATGTCGAAGGATTATGTTAATGCAACCATCATTTCTGGCCTGCATGCAGAGCGAACTGCTAAGGAAATTGTGAACTTCAATAACATCCCTTTAAGTACAGGTTACAAATGAAGGTGTATGATGCTGATCCTGATGTCACCATACCAACAAGGAAAACGCATGAGGTATGCAAGGATTGCACAAGTCCAGATGTTGTACACAGAATCTAGGGGATGATCAGTGAAGATCCAGGGTGTTTACCTTGATGTTTTGAGAGAAGTAGTTGTACAGTGGATGAAGCAAGTTGCAAATGGACGTCATTTTATCTTCCAAAAAGATGGTGCACCAGCACATAATGCCAAAAAGGCTCCAGAATGTCTCAGTGTCAATGTTCCTGAATTTTGGTCAAAGGAAATCTGGTCACCTACTTCACCCGAGGCAAATCCTTTAGACTATTATGTACGGAGTATTTGTGAGAGAGATGTTAATAAACAACCTCATTCCAATAAAGAGGCTGTTAAAGCTAAGATTGAAAACATTGTGATGTCTGTGGATAAAGAAAAGTTAATTAAAATGTGCTCAAGGTTTTGAAGTTGAATTGAATCTATTATTGCAGCAAATGGAGACTCTTTTGAACAATTAAAAATATGACTATGTTTATGTATTTACATATAAGAGTAAATTTATTAAAAAAAAACACTGTTGTAGTATGTTGCTTGTTTTACTAAAATTTTGCCAATTGATCCTGTGCACCCTGTATATGCAAAACTTTAAAACACAACCTGGAATACAATTCAAGTATTTAAGAAAATTAATATTACTAGGTAAACCTATATGTGAGATAGAGAGATTTTCATATTTTTCCCCTACTGATTCTGAAATAAAAATGTGAGCCCCACTTTTTTTATTGTAGTTTTGTCAGTTTCCTCTTTAATTAGTGTCAGTTTTGCTTTATCTATTTTGAAGTTGTGATGTGATGTTCATAACACTTTTGTTTTAGTTTTTGGGTGAGGTGTACATTTTATCAGTATGAAATGTTTCTGTCTATTTTTGAGTGCTTTCTGCCTTCCAAGGATTCCTCACGATACCTGCCTGCCCTATTAAGAACCCCATTGTTGTTTTTCAGTGCTGTTAGAGATTTTAAAGAATTACTTACCTTTTATGTCACTTTAAGGGTTTTGTATTGGGAAGGAGAGGCTGAGCATGTGCTTAGACCACCATTTTGATCCAGTATCCGTTTTTTCTGGATGATCTTGATCCAGAAGAACCTTACAATGTTGTACACTGTTCCTTATCATTACCATGGTATGGTAATTTCCTGGGTCACTAAAAGTTCTTTGTAATTACTATTTTAATGAGTGCATGGTACTTTTTCTACTGACTATACCTTAATCAGTACACAATCACTTACCCTCTCCACATTTTGCTATCATAAAAAATGCTTTAATGAACATCTTTTGCCTAAAACATTGCCCACCTTTGGAACTATTTTCCTAAGGTAGAGACCTAAGTGTGTGTTTTTATTATGGTAAAATACCAAAATTTATCATCATAATCATTTTAAAATGTATATGTTGGTGCCATAGTGTAGCCACCATGTATCTCCAGAGGTTTTTCACCATCTTTTTTTTTTTTTTTTAATTTTAAAGATTTATTTATTTAGTTATTATTTTCAGAGAGAGGGGTAGGGAGAGAGGCAGAGAGGGAGAGAGACATCAATGTATGGTTGCCTTTCACCTGCTTCCAGTCATAGACCTAGCTGGAGACCTGGCTTGCAACCTGGTTATATGCCCTGGCTGGGGAATTGAACCAGCGACCTTTGGGCTTGCAGGCTGGTGCCTTACCCACTGTGCCACCAGCCAGGGCCCTGTTTCACCATCTTAAACCTCAAATCTGTACTGAGTAAATAACCCATCCCCTCATCCCAGCCCTTGGCAGCTACCATTCTACTTTCTGTCTGCATGAATTTGACTACTATAGGTATCTAATATCAACAAAATCTTGCAGTATTTGTCCTTTGTGACAGGTTCATTCACTTGGCAAAATGCTTTCAAGGTTTACCCATGCTGTCAGTGTGTGTTTCAAAATGCCCATCCTGTCCCCCTTCCTCCCTGAAAGCCGTCCTCCCCCATGTTTGGGAATCAATAGTACTGTTGGGGTGGCTTGGGCATCTCCTCATTTGTGTGCAGAAGGGCTTTTCCAGGAGATTACCATCCTTATTCACTTAGTGATTCATCTTGGAGCCAGAGCCAAATGAAATGGAATTTCATTCCGAAAAGGGCTGGTCTGAAAGTTTATGCTGACAAATGTGCTTTACAGAAACCTGTACATTGAGTTTTTGCATTCTGCCTGCTCTGTTAGTCCTGCATCTGCCAGATGCTTTGCTACCATAGTCTGTGGGGCCTGGGTGTGGGGACACTCCAGGATGCTCTGTGCCTGTGGAGTGCATGGGGGTGATGACAGTGAGGGGGTGCTGTTTAAGTATGAAATAACTTTTTTATTACTTTATTACTGTCACTGAGGGAGGGAGGGGCTCCTGGATGAGTGACATTGAATCACCCACTTAACCTCTGGGAGCCTTGTTCTCTGTTGCTGTCACACCCCCTGTGTTGTGGTGAACTTTGCTAAGGTTGGTATGTCAGTCAGTGCAGCTGACAGAGTGAGACTTGTAAAACATGATAGATCACATCACTTTACTGCTTATAACCTGCCATGGTTCCCCATTTCTCTTAGTGTTGAAGCCCATGAGGCCATTCACGATCTGGTCCCTTATTGCCAATTGGGCCTTATCTCTTTCCTTTCCCTGTGTTCTCCCTCTGCTTCAGCCATGAGGCACCCTTTGTGCTACTTGAGCACCCCAGGCATTGGCCCAGCCTCAGGGCCTTTCCACTATCTGTTTCCTCTGCCTGGAGTATCCTTCCCAACAAACACATATGACTTCCTCTCCTACCATCTTTGAGTGTTTGCTTACATGTCACCTCCTCAGTAAGACCTACCTAAGCACCTTATTTTAAATTAAGGCCCACTCCTCAATCCTGATTTTTCTTTCCCTGCTAGGACACTTACCACCTGTATTTACTTATTTTTTATTTTTACTTTTATTGGAAACTTTATGCATTTATTTGAGCCAAACTGACAATAATTGCCAGGAAGCAAAATCTGAACAGATTGAGAAAATGCTCTCTACTTGTTATTTTTTGCCTTTTCTCTTACTAGAATGCTTGATACACAGTAGGTAGTCAGTTGAGTCAATGACTGAGTGAGCGAATGAGAGTGTTTGGCAAGTTGTCCTCCTGCCTGTGATAGGGTCTCAGGAAGAGGGAGATCTCTCCTTTCCCACACTCCCTTCCTTTGCGCCTGTCCTCAGGCCTAGCCCCGGGCTCAGATGTGTCCCAGCAAGGGGTAGACTAGCCAGGGCACTGGTCTTCCCACCTCCAGTAGTCTCTGAGATGGCAGGGTGGGACTTCCATAGCAGAAGGGGCAGCAATGTGGGCTTGACACCCCTCAGCCTAGCTGGCCCTGACAGCAGTGGAGCAGGGGCTTGGAGTTGCTGCTGTAGCAGAACACAGAGCTTGATGGGGGACACAAGGAGGCATTTTTCAACCCTGGTATAGCTTCTTCATGGCACTAGTGGCTGTGCCCATGCCTAGAGTTAAATGCAACATGCCGGATTAAAGGGCAGAGTGAGACATAGTTTTGGGGTCAGCCTTGTATCATTATTGAGAGGAACTTTGGCAGACAGTGTGGAGGCTAGGTGCTTAGCTCCTGTGTGTCCCTTGGGCTCCAAACCCCTATCCCCTGTCTCTCTTATCCTGAGGGTTCTGTTGCTCCTCAGCTGTACTGGCACTGTGGGGAGAGCCAACCCCCTACCTTCCCCTACACTTCAGGAGCAATTAAAAGAATAGTGAAAGACTGGCTTCCTCCCATCTAAGAAAGAAGTATAGGCATCTTACTGTAGGGGAGGCAGGAAGGAGGCTAAGTCCACAAGCAGGGCCTGGTAGGTGTCTGTTAAGGGCACCTCTGCACTTGGGTTGTTCACCTGAGCAGAGTGAGTACCAGCACCCATTGCAGTGTGGGCAGAGTGGTCACACCTGGCACCAGCACCATGGTGCTGTCATTGCTAGTACCAGCCCTATTGAGGTGGGCCACTGCCTTTCTTCAAAGAGCTGGCCTGCAGTGGTGTGAGGTGCCCCGTGCACCTGGGGCCTTTTCTTTCTACTGGGAAGCTCCACCTGGCCTTTCAGACTGTATGAGCCAAATGGACATACCTCAGGAGGTATCCCCTAGCACCCTTCTCCTTAAGTCGGAGCCTGGGAAGGGGGCCTGTGGCCCACATGACCTAGCCATAAGCCATGGCTGAGATCTCTGGGTGTAGGGTGTTTGCTGCATGTGGCCTGCCCACCTTTCCTTGCCATCCCAGCAAAGGCAGGGTGTGAGCATGCCAGATGGATGCTCCTCAAAAAAAACAAACAAACAAACAAACAAAAAAACCAAAAACAGCAGGGTGGAAAATTCATTTCAGAATGTGGATGTAATTGTGGTTAATCGAAAACACTGTCAAGCTACTTGTTACAGTTCTTACAAGTGCTTTACTTCTTGGGTCATTTGTAACACATGCAGAAGCCCAGTGCCCACAGAGCACCCCCTCACTGCATTCCTCTCCTCTGAGGAATCTGTCTTGTTCAGAGTGGCTGGCTGGAGGCGCTTGCGGGTGGTAGCCAGCCCTGCAGGCAGGGCATGCAGGCCTGGGTTCTATAGTCAGGGACCTGAACATTGCAGGACAAAGCACGGCTGGTCATGGCAGTGAGCCCTAAGCCAGAGTTTAGAATTGGGCAGTGAGGCCGTCAGAACAAAGGGGCAGCTATGCTCTCTTGGGCTGAGCCCTGAGGCCCTAAGCTAGGGCCCAGGGTGGGCTGGGGCAGGGATGGCATGTCTGCCTTTTATAAGGAGATGAAGGATAGTCTTAGGCAGTTCTTTTTTTGGGTGAAGTTAGATGCATAATATTCTTTGGTGAGTGGCCATGGGGCCACCTGTCAGAATCATCAAGGCTGGACTTCCATATGGCTTGCTGCCCCCTCCCATCCCACCTATTCTTTTGCAGAAGAGCCTGGAATATGCATTTTAGCAAGGCTGGTTCTTGTGATCCCTGTGTATGCTGTGTGAGAAGCACTGGCCTGGAATGAAGTGGTTCTGAACTCTAGCTTATCTCTGTCTAGAAAACTATGCAAGACCAAGACAGATACCTTATCTGGAGGCTGAACAATCTAGTTTCAGATTTCTACATTTGTGAGCAGTGTCCATAAAGATGACCTTGGAGTGACAGAAGCTGAGGTCCAGGAGCACTCATGTTTCACACACTTACTTGCCAGGTCCTTCTAGGCTGAGCCTGGTGCACATCTTGCATCAGGTTTAGCCCTCTCTCAAGCCTGGGGGTCTTGCTTGTGCTGTTTCCACTTGTCTGGGGGCAGTTTTGAGGGGCTTCTGGGTCCAGCATTGGGAAAAATCTCTTTCACCTGGTCTCAGGAGTGTGCAGAGCATTAGAGCCAAGGTTGGCCTGCCATATGGGGACATTGCAGCTCTGGAGGGCAGTGCTTTAGGATTGGACTCTCTTGCAAGTCAAGGCTGTGAAGTATCTGACACGAAGCAGCTGGCAGTCCTGGCTTATTGGAGTGTGTGGGGAGGGTGAGTGTGAGCATGCGGGGTCCTGTCAGAACATGCTGGAAACAGAATCTGCCTGGGTCATCAGGGAAGACTTTGGAGAGTGCAGTACCTAATGGTTGTGTGTGTGGGGATATTGGCTGAGTTCCCAGTATGGACAGAGTAGCCATGGGCTGGGTTCATGGCCAATACCAGCCTCACCATGTGTCATTTCATGACATACTTGCTCAGTCTTAGAAGAACAGCAGAATGGAGGTTGACTGGATATGTAGGTGGGTGGACAGTGGTGGATAGGTGAAAGTGTAGATGGATAGGGAGCAGATAGATGAGTGGATGGAGTTTATAGATAGGATTTAGAAAAATGGTTATGTATGTATGTATGGGTGAATGGTTGATTGAGTTGATGGCTGACTGGTTGGGTGGGTCAATGGGAGAATGTGTAGATGGTGGATCGATGAGACTGGAGTTGGATAGGCAGATGGATAGATGGATTGGAGGATGGGGATGGCTGGGTGACTGGGCGGATTGATGGAGTGTAGATGGGAGTAGATGGATTGGTGGATGATTGGAAGCAGATCTATATTTATATATAAAAGTGGCTGAAGGAAAAGATGCATAGGTGGGGATATTTAGGGGTGGGTGAGAGAATGGGTGAGAGAATGGGTGAATGAAGAGTAGGGTGAATGGATAGATGAATCTACAGGTGGATGGTTAATGGGGGTTGGAAGGGCGGGTTGCTGGGTAAGAGGCAGATCAGGAGGGTGAGGAGGCTAAGTAATGAAAATCCAGGTTCCTTGTGGGACTCGAGAGAGGCTGCAAGGGTTCTGAGGGGAACTGCTCAGCCTTACTCCTATTAGGGAAGCAGCTCTGCACCCCTCTCTTGGCCACACAGACCATGTTCCTGCCTTGAGAGTTGCTCTGTTCCTTGTGACTTCAGCCACCCTTGCCTGATGAGTGTGGCTGTCTGGAGTCTGGGAGTCCTACCTGGGATGTGAATGTATCTGGCCTAAGTGATGAAGTGAAAGACCAGATGTGGGGCCTGGAAGACAGATGTCAAGGGGAGAGTGTGACCTTTTCTTTATGGAATCCCAGCAAGGCATGGTGCTAAATACTTTGTACACATTGCTCATTTCATTCCCCCGGCTGCTGACCCATGCAGAGGATGGGTCCTAGGGAGCACTCCCTATGGGCTGAAGGTACATAAGGGGCTTAGTGACTCAGTGATGGGGTCCTGGGTCCCTCTCTGGGCTTCAAGCCCATGTGGCTTTAGGGGACTGGCCTGGGCTCCAGAATGGCAGTCCCTATAGTCTAGCTCGGCAGGAAGGGTTTGGCTGCTGGCACACCTGTGACAGGTCCTGGGAGAAGGGACTGTTGGCATAAGAGCCACAGCAACTTCATAAGAAGTGCTGTTGCCTTCAGAAAGCTCCCTTCTCAGGAATCTTCTCCTGGTAAACAGCAGACTTTTCCTATAGCTCACAGACCCTGTCACGATTTTCCAGGCCTGCCAGAAAATATTCCCAGAACCCCTGTCTCTGGGCCAGGTCAGGGATTCCTCTGGTGTCTTCCCAGCTGAGCCCTCTAGGCATAGCTGATCCTATCCTGAGGGACCGCTGGATACAGGAAGGAGCTCAAGGCGTGGGAGGAGCCCTGGTCTCAGGGACCTAAGCCATCTTTGTGCCACCCACCCTCACTGGAGCTTCAGACATCAGGGCTGGGACAACCTTGGGACCTGTTATATCTATACTCACGTAGAGCTTATTTTACGGTGAGTTTCAGGTTGGGGGAGTTGGCCTTCATCAGTTTAGACCCTGAGCTGCCAGCACGTCTTTTGGGGGAAGAGTTCAAGGGTCAGAGCATAGAGCCTCTGGAGTGAAGATCGGAAAGCCCCCATGTTTGGGAGGAAGAAGAGAGGATGCTGGACCTTAACTGGCCTTAGCAAGGAGAGAAAAAGCAGGAAAAACAGAAAAGTGATTTTAGTGAATTAGGCTGGAGATGGAAGAGACTGTTTACGGATCATTTAATTTTTGGATGGTGATAGGTTAGTGGTTAAATTAGCAGGAAGCCAGTCAGCTTGAAAGGAGGGAATTAATTTATGAGATTGTAAAGGGGAAAGGGGCAAATTGTTTGCAAGAAATACAGGGCTTTTGTTGTAATAGCATCAGGTTTAATAGAAACAACAAGCACTGGCAGGCCTGGCTGTCCATCAGGGAGCCAGTGACCAGGAATGCAAGTCAGTGGGCTGGGGATTCAGGGGCAGCAGGAGTCTGCAGCTCTCAGCTGTGCCCCAACCTGGAGAACCAGCCCTGAGAGGGCTGTTCCTGTCCTGTGGGTTTTCTGAGCTTTGGCATTGAGGCTCCAGAGCCTGGAACCTGGACCAGGGGAACCTTGGCGACTGTGGAGGTAGGGCAAGACCCAGGATGCCACCAGTCCTAGGACATTATTTCATCCTGTGCCAGGTCGTGCTGCACTGCACCTCTAAAGGGAAGACCCTTTAGACCCTTTGCCTTTGCCATGAAGACCCAGAAAGGAGGCTCTCAGATAGCTCTTCTGGCTCCTGTGCCACATATCGAGATTGCTGGATAGGGAACCTGAGTGGAGAATCCCAGAGGCCTGGAGAGTCCTGTTTATTACATAAATATTCCTGTGCTCAGCTCATGTGCTCAAATGGTGGACAAGGCCACAGGGATTGGGCTCCAACTCCAGTCCCACCACCTACTGGTTGAGTGGCTTGGCGAGTGGTAGAGCCTCTCAGGTCATTCATGTCCTAACATCTCAAGGCTGTCATGAGGGTCCCCTGAGAAAATGTGTGAGAAGCCTGGCACAGTGCCTGGGACATGGTTAGTGCCAGGTAATGGCAGCTGCCAGTATAATTACTGTATTATTAATGGCAGGGGATTGAAAGAAAGCCTGCCTGACTCCAGCTTCTGGAGCCCTCCCCTCACTGCCCACCCTCATCCCTGGTCCCCTCCACAGGAGGCACCTCTTGCCTGGGTTTCATCTCCTCCCAGGCCCTGACTGGCGGCTCTGTCCTGTCTGTTGCCACTTTCTCAGCTCTGGAGCTCTGCTATAGCCACCATCCCCATGGTACCATGGACAGAACCTCTGAGTTTGGCATCCTTTCTTGGTTTTCTGCCCTTTGGAGCTATTTTGAGGTCCCATCGCTCCCCTGAATGGGACACCAACATTGGTGGACCATTGCTGATGTTGTCACTGGGACTTGGTTGCCCATACCCCCTCCTGCAGGGGACAGAACGCTGTGGTCTAGGTGAGTTGCTCACCTGGGGGCTGGGACTGGAGGCCGGGGGAGGTGGCTGCTCTAATAGCACTTAACCATTTGCAAAGGGCTCATTCTCCCTAGCCATCCAGTGAGATGTGATCAGTGATCACTTCCAGATGAGGAAATAGAAGCCAGAAAGTGGCATGGCTGGTAAGTGATGGAGCCAAGACATGAGCCTCTCCCTCAGCACTGCCCATGCCACCAGCTCTTCCCACCCCTGTGCCTCCAGGCCGAGCCTGGCCCTGGGCTCAGAGGTCTACGTAAGCCCTTCTCCATGGTGTGTGAGGAGGCAGGACCAGCACCTCTGGAGCCACTGCTGGAGGCAGACAGAGAAATCCCTCCCTAGAGGAGCATCCTAGAAAGGAAGAAAAGCAATCACCTTCCCTTAGCTGCATAATGAGGGGTGAGCCTGCTCCTTGGGAGAGGACAAGTGAACGCTCTTTTCCTTAGCTCCAGCAGAGGAAAAAGGAATGGCATATTTAGGGTGGGGTGGAGGACCCAGGAGTGCTTTCTTCTTTGTTCACATCTCAGCAACACTGCGGAAAGTCACTTTTCCAAATAGGGGAAATTTCTTTTTTGCAAGTGAAATGACTCTAATGTCATCTTGGCTTGATGGCACTAAACCACCTGGAAACATTAGGAGGTAACTTTGATTTGTTTTCACCCACATTTAACTTCACGGTAGCCAAGGTGGTCTCTGAACTTTACAGAAGTGCCCCTGTCAGCAGAAAGAGCCTGCACAGTGGCACTCAGCCAGGAGGCACTTTGCGCAAATTATAAGTGCTGAGAAACGGAGGCCAGCCCAAAGGAGAAGCTGGGCTTCCCGCTTCTATCAATGTGGAGCAAGTATCCTGGCTTGAGTCATCAGGGACCCTCAGAACAGTTGACTCAAGGATTGCAAAACTGACTAATTAAAACAGAGAACGAAGGATCATGGTGCATTTCTTCACTCTAGTGGCCTGGTGTTCTCAGGAGTAAAGAAACACATGACACCTCTTTAGGTGTTGGAGTAGAATGCTGTGGTCTAGGAATTTGCCTTTCCTGGTTGAGTGGGTGGTGGCATTGGTGTGTATGCGTTTGTGCATATGTGAGAACCAGTAAAGTAACACCTTCAGGTTTTGATGGTTTTACTGTGTGTGGGGTTTCCATTCCACGCATGATATGATGGAAAATTATGGTAGCAAGCATGTGGGTGATACCCACCTGCTGGGACTGGGTATGCCTGCTGCCACAGGTGTTTCTCCCATTCCTGGTTGGAAACTGCATGATACAGCGCAGGGCAGGGGGGATGGGCTTTCACATCTGACAGTCTGAGTTTGTACTTACTGGCTGTGTGCTCTCAAGTATGTTTCATAACCTCTTTGAGCATCGGTTTCCTCACTGGTAAAGATGGAATAATTAACAGGCTCTTGGGGAATTGAACAAAGCATCAATATATGTCTTAGTTCTCTGGCTGGCATGGAGGAGTTGCTCAGGAAATGTGTCTATCCCTTCTAGCCTTCCTCTTCCACATCCTCCGCCTCCATCTTGACCTACAAAACTCTTTCAGGATGGAGTGGCTGGAAATCTATCATGCTCACCTTCCTGTACCCTCCTCTGTTTGGGATGGAGAGATCTGAGCTTGGAGATAACAGATTATTATTGTGCAGACCACTTCATGGTGTTAGCAAAGGAGGCTGAGTTATGAATTCCTCTGACTTTGGGGTTTTGGAAGCTCCAGAAATAAATGTAGGGACATTTCAGGCTCCAGCAGACTGAAATGCACCTGGAGTCTCTGATATGAGACAACAGAAGGGTAGCAGCTGTGTTCGACTGGGTCTGAGTGGCATCAACCACCTCTTCTGGAATTTTTAGCTTCTTTGCACAAATCACAGAGTGGGCAGTGGGAAGCCTGGAGTCTGGACCCATATCCACCACTCCCTCAACACTCAGACACCAGGGTCCCCTGCAAGGGCACTGTGGAAGGCTGATGAATCAAACTGTGGTTGGAGTCCTGGAGACTCAAGTCTCATTGGTGGCATCAGGCACAGGCTAAGAGCTGACAGTTCCTAGTACTGTACCCCAATCTGGGTTTGGAGACACCCTTGTAGGTCCTGGTGAGAGTTCTGGGGGATGAGGAGACATCAAGTCTAAGTATATAAGGACTTGAGCAGGGTCAAGTCTTGGGGTTTAGACCTTTGAGAAGGGAATGGTGGGAGAAGATATGGGGCATCCAGCTGTGTCTATTTACAGTAGGAATCCATTAGTGGCTGTGGCCCTAGTTAGCGGGATCAGGCCTTGGGGAGGGGGAAGAAGGTGTGCAAGCTGTCCCTAAAGTACTCTGGGTCAGGACAAAACCAACAGAAGGGTGAGATGAGGTGGGGGAACTGTCCTGTGCACTTGGGTTCTGGCTTAGGTGACAATAGAAGGGTTTCAAGCTGTGCAGATGGTGGAGCTGAGGCTGCTGGCCCTGTCAGGTAGCCTCAGGCCAGTCAGCTTGGACATGAAGGGGTAGCAGTAGTCTTGAAGAGGTCCACCTGTGAGCTCTGACAGAGGATGGGGTGAGGAGAAAGAGTGGGTTTGGCTTTGTCTTAGATGTAGGGAAACAAAATGGCATCAATTCCGCCCTGGATATGTGCATATCATGGGGTGGGATGGAGGACAGTGTTTAGAGCTTCAGAAGCTGAGCTCTTTTAGGCATAGGCTTTGAAGAATCACTGGAGAGGATGGGGGCTTTGTAGGCGGAGCAACTTCAGTGCAACCTTTATGTGCACATTGCACAGGATATACATTTCAAAAGGGAGGCTATTGAAGGATATTGATGCTACTTCCCTTACTGGCCTTCCTTGAGTGGGTTCTTGGATGGCAATGACCATGGGGGCTGGAGGTCATGCTGCTAGCAATTCAAGCCCATCATTAGAGTCACCAGGAGAACAAACACTGCCCTCTTCAGTCCAGGGTTCCTTTGAGGTAGGGGTGCTGCCAGGTAGAACAAACGAGGCAGTGTGGATTTCTCCCATTTTTCACTCTACTTGAAACCATGTGAATGAAAGACACAGCGGGCAGGTATCATGCCCATAACTCTCTACATTGTGTGCTCAGTTGTTTCATTTCATAGATAACCCAGCCCTCACTCTTACACCCTCTTTCTTTGTCCACTATTCAACCCCTTCACTCTACCCCAGTACCACCTCTAGAAGAGTTCTTACAGGACCAAGTATTTCTGTCAAAAAAAAAAAATATATATATATATATACTTATATTTATATATGTAAATTTTGTTGTTGTTGTTGTTCAGCTATGATTGTCCCAATTTTCCCCCATTGCTCTCCCCTGCCCTGCCCACCTCCCCACTTCCCCACCCTATTGTCTGTCTATGTCCATGGGTCCTTTATACTTGTTCTTTCATTAGACCCTTTCCCCTCCTTCTCCTGTTAATCCCCTCCTTCCTCCCTTCTGGTTGCTGTCAGTTTGCTCCTAGTTTCCATGCCTCTGATCCTATTTTGTTCATTTGTTTGTTTTGTTCATAGGTACTTTTTATAGGTGAGATCATATGGTATTTATCTTTCTCTGCCTGGCTTATTTCACTTATCTGGTTACTTCTTTTGTTAATTATCATTCATTAGTATAAGGAAGAGACCCCTTTATGGGAGACTGAGAACAGAGCCTATAGTTTTTTGTGTGAAATGGGCTTTTGTTTTTTCCTTTGTCAAATCCATCTCAGTTTATGATTGCTGATGCTCCTATGATCTCAAGAAAATTAATGCTCTGTAGTTTACCACCCTTTATCTCCCCTGTGATTTTATAAATCTAAAGTTCTAAGATAGTTTCTCCTAAACCCACTAGTTTATTATATATATCATCTTACCACTAACGTAAAGCATAGCCTGTTTTCAAACTTAAGTAACCAAATAATGATATCTTTAGAACCCCTCTAACAAGTATATTTTATATACTTACCACTGAATCCAATACATTTTCCTTTTCCAGCACAGCAGATTTCTCTTTTGATCAATACCATGTGACAGAAGGGTTTATGACTTGTGAACAATGACACAAGGTCACCCTGACACCAGGCATTTTGTATTCATAGTCCACAAATACATCTGGGCATAGACTCCCAAACTTGTCAGAATGTATAGAAACAAGGGCCTGTTTGAACCAAATATCCACAGATGCTGAAGTGACTCTGGGACTACCACCAAGGGTCAGGGCCTCACCCCCAAGTCTGGTGGCCCTAGATCAGCCTGGGGGTGGAGAGACCCATCTGCCACTCAGAAGGAAGGCTATTGAAGGATATTGATACCACTTCCCTTACTGTTCTTCCTTAAGTGGGTTCTTGGATGGCAATGACCATGGAGGCCAGAGGTCATGCTGCTAGTAATTCAAGCCCATCACAAGGATCACCAGGAGAACAAACACTGCCCTCTTCAGTCCAGGGTTCTTTTGAGATAGGGGTGCTGCCAGATACAGGGTTCAGTCACTGAACCATTTCTCAGGCAAGGTCTGGCTGGAAAGTTACGTATCTAGAGAGAGTAACTAAGAAGGGCACAAGGAAGGACCTGGTACCTGAACTCTGGATGGTAAAATTCACTCCAACATGGCAGTCAGGTATGGGGATAAAGAATGATGGTTCTGATATAGAAGAAGCCACATTGAGACTGGTAGGAGGGACAGAGATGCAGACTGGGCTGGTCCCATACCCATGTGTGATGAGTAAAATTGGGAGGGTTATCTTGGTTGTGTATGTACTGCCTGAGGAGTGAGAGGTCCCAGCCCCACAGAAGGCTCCCTAGTCCAGGGTTCCAGGGCCAGGAAGAGAAGTCCCCATAAATTCTGCCTGTAAAAACCAGCTGAAGAGAAGGGGTATTGTTGGAGTCACAGGCATTACTTTTAAAAGGCCCATGCAGCCACCACAATCTTGAGAAAGAAGAACAAGGTAGGAGGAATCACAACACCAGACTTCAAACAATACTACAAGGCTACTGTCATCAAAACAGCCTGGTACTGGCGTAAGAATAGACATATAGATCAATGGAACAGAAGAGAGCCCAGAAATTACCCCACGACTCTATGGTCAACTCATATTTGACAAAGGAGGAAGGAATATCAAATGGTGTAAAAACAGTCTCTTCAACAAATGGTGTTCGGAGAACTGGACAGCAACATGCAAAAAGATAAAACTAGACCACCAACTTACAACATACACCAAAATAAACTCAAGATGGATAAAGGATTTAAACATAAGCAGTGCCACCATAAAGGTCCTGGAGAAAAATATAGGCAGTAAACTTTCGGATATCCTACGCAAAAATATGTTTACTGATACTTCATCAAGAGCAAAGGAAATCAAAGAACGAATCAACAAATGGGACTATATCAAATTGAAAAGTTTCTGTTCAGCTAAAGAAAATATCAGCAAAATTCAAAGGGAACCAACTGTATGGGAAAACATAATTGCCAATGATACCTCAGACAAGGGTCTGATCTCCAAAATATATAAAGAACTAATGCGACTCAACACCAGGGAGACAGACA